>PVJD01006135.1:0-103247 GCA_004026545.1 Mormoops blainvillei | reverse complement strand
ATTGCCCTGCGTTATGAAAAGAAGAGCCACACTTCCAAAATGATCTTAGCTTTGAGCCTTGGGTGTCCTTGCGGGAAGAAGGTCCGCACTCTGATCCCCTCCTGCTTATGGTTTTCTGCCTAATGCCCAAGATGAGGAGACTTCTCCAGACCAATCTGTGAGGAAAGCCTTTGAAGGCAGAGTCAGTCACTGCTCAGCAGACACGTGGATGTTTCTGAAATAACAAACAAACAAAAAAGACCCACTAGGGCACGGAGACTGTAGACCAGAGAACTTAATGCTGAAGTGCCCTTTGGCAACTTATGTAACTCTCCCTGTAGGTTTCTTCCATCAGTAAAACTAGGGTTAACTGTTTCCTGACTGTGGAGTGAACATGGGCTGACAGCTGGTGTGTGCTGTGGACGTTTGAACATTTTTGCACTTAAAATGTTTTTAATAGAAAAATGTTTGATGATTAATGGCCATTTTCCCTCCTAAGATAAATGTATTAACAATTTTTTGCAGCCTTTGAAAATACTGTATTTGATAGAGGCATCCGAAGCACAGTTGATAATAATTGGTATTTACGGGGAATTATTTGAAAGATATTTAACAGTGCACACAGACATGCATTTATTCATTATTCATTTATTCAGAAAGAGTGTAGAAGTTTCACTGTGCCATGCCCTGGGAAGCATACTTCAGCCCATGCTTCCTTTTGACACCCAGGGTTTGTAAGTCTGCCTTACTCTGAAGAACGCTGCTAGAATCTGCTGTGCGGAAAAACTGCGTTGACTTATTGTTGGGGCATTTCCGAGCAGGTTTGTAACCACTTTGAGTGCACCCCATGTGAGGACACTAGACAGCGGTTCTCAAACTTGGCCTGGAGCAGAATCACCTGGAGGGGCTGTTAAAAACACAGATGGTTGGGCCCCGCCCCAGAGTTTCTGATTCACCACCTTAACAGTGGGGCTCGATATTTGCATTTCTAAGAAATTCCCAGGTAATACTGATGCCGCTGGTCTGGGGACCTGACCTCACTTTGAAAACCACTGCATTAGAGACTTTTTTTTTTTTTTAAAGGACTTTGGAAGCTCTGCTCCTCCTGAGAAAATGGTGTGGTTTCATTATGGTTCAAGTTAATCAAGTTTGTGATCCTGGTTCCCTGTTTGCTTTGCTTCAGAAATTCAGATTCAGATTTGCAACTTAACTGTAATAAAAGTTAAATTGTTTGCACTTAAACTTGACTGCAGCCTGGATTTCCATTTTCCCCATTCTGAATGTTTACTTGTTTATATTTTGCAATCGTGTTATATAAATCCCTGTAAACTGACTCTGTTTTGTGGGATGTCGTACAGATTGATAAATATGATCACAGTGTTCTCTTTCTGGGCATTTGGCTTTCAAGTCAACTCTAAAATATTATGTTTTAACTGTTTGCTGCATTAGCTGTGGGAGCAGTTTCTCCAGAAGTGTTGGATTGTTAATAGCACCAAACCAAAATTGATTGAAAAGAAAAAATTGGATAAGTAGGTGAGAGAGTGCTAATAAAGTTTTAGTAAAAAAACATATGGCTTTTTAAAAAAAGTGATGCATAGCTAATATGATCTGCAACCAGATATTTACGGTTTATTTTTATCTTTTATTGAGAACACTACTATAGTCATGTGCCACAGAGCGACGGTTTGGTCAACAAGGAACCACATGTATATATGATGGTGGTCCCATAGGTTTATAATGGAGCCAAAAATTCCCCATTGTCTAGTGATGTCTTAACCATCGAAATGCTCTAGCACGGTGCATTGTTCACCCATTTGCAGGGATGCTCGTATAAACAACCTATTGCGCTGCCAGTTGTATAAAAGTATAGCACATACAACGATGGACAGTACATAATACTTGATAATAAACAGCTATGTTACTGGTTTATTTATTTACTATACTTTTCATCATTATTTTAGAGTTCACTCTTCCTTCTTACTAAAAAACGTTTGCTGTAAAACAGTTCATTGTGTTACATTGACAGCAGCCTCACACACCCTGTGTCTCTCGACTACTTCATTTTCTCTCGCTCTTGACTTAATCTTGTGTTGTTTTATATAGTAACGTGCAGTACAGGCTTGCAACCTTGGAGCAATAGGCGATACAGTATAGCCTAAGTGTGTAGTGGGCCAGATCATCCAGATTTGTGTCAGTGCACTCTGTGGTGTCGCACATCGATGAAATCATCATAATGGCACATTTCTCAGAATGTATCCCCGTCATTAAGCACTGCATGACTATATATAAAAAAACAAACTGCGCAGTTTCATAGGTTGTCAGACAAAAAAAGAAGGGATGGAGTGGTGAGAACAGTGAAGGAAGAACTAATTGTAGTGGTTGCCAATTTTAGGGGCATCAGAATCAGTCACCTAGGAGATGATTAAATGGGAGGCCGGGGCTTGGGGCGTGCTTTTGTGCTGAGTGTATCAGGAGACCCCAGCTCAGTGGACTGGGAGCAGTTCTTGCAGCTTTTGCTCCTTAGCACTGGGGAGAAAAGTGAAATGCTGAGCAGTCTGGAAAACCTGCTCCGAGTCTCTTTTTTCTTTTTTTTTTTTGGGTGAGGAGCTCCTGTTCAGATTTTCTGCAACTCCTTGTGAAATCAGATAGTGTAATGGGCATGATGTCATTTGTGTTACACAGTCTGAGCTCCAAAAAAATACTCATTATGTTAGATGGTATTTAGAAGTGGTTTGTAGCTCCTGCTCTCTCTTCTCTCCCTCCTTTCTCTCTCTTCCTTCTCTTTGCCTCTTTCTCGTCTTCCACTTTCAGCTTGAGGAAAGACCCTTCACCAACAGCTTGTCTGAAAGCAATTTGGAAAAAGGGAATGGGAATACTTCAGAAAAATTCTTGGAGTCCTCACCGTGGGCCTTCCCCAGGAGTAGAGAGTAAAAACTAAGTGCTGCAGTGTGAAATGCGGCTCAGACTGGCAGTCGCTGATGCCGCGCCAGGTGGGGAAAGCTGGGAACTGGATAACTTAACGTTAATGTGCTAAGTTACATACACAATCCAAAAAGGTCAGGTATTCTTTTGCACTGCTGCCTCTGCGCCCCCCGTCCATTTAGTGAGAGAATCAAATTTGTCACCTGTCGTTACTAATTCAGATTTTAATTTCTCTAAGAGTTACCTGGATTTAGAGCTCAGTGGAGGCAGTTTTTACTTAAAAGACATTTTTCTTAAATAGGTACTTAATTTTAGAATAGTTTCAGATTTACTGAAAAATTGTGAAGAGAGTGTAGAGAGTTCCTATATACCCCACACACAGTTCCCTCTATTTTTAATATCATATATTTGTCACAGCTAATGAACCAGTAATAATACATTATTACTAACTCAGTGCCATAGTTTATGCAGACTTCTTTAGTTTTTACCTAATGTTCCTTTTCTGTTTCAAGATTCCATCCAGGGTCCTACATGTTGCCATAGCTCCCTAGGTTCCTTGAGACTGTGACATTTTCTCAGACTTCCCTTGTTTCTGCTTAACTTAAAAACTTGAGGGTACTAGTCAGGTGTTGTGTAGAATGTCCTTCTATTTGGGTCTGTCTGATGTTTCTCCTGTGGTTAGGACATGGTTTATAAGGTTTTGGGGAGGAAGACCACAGAGGTATAGTGCCATCCTTCGTCACATCCCATCAGTGGTGCCCCTCACGTTATTTACATACATACTGCCAAAGTGACTTACGACTTTTGATAGGAGCCTCGGTCATGTGGCTGAGCTAGCGTTTACCAGCTTTCTCCCATGGAGTTACTTTTGTCCCCCTTTTCCAAACTGTAGCGAAGGAGGTCTCTGTGCACAGCCCACACTTAGGGTTGGAGGGTCCTGCCCCGCGCCTCCTGGAGAACGGCAGTATGCACATACGTTATTTGGTGTTCTTCTGCTCGAGGGATTTGTCCCTCCTCCATTTAGTTACTTATTCATTCAATTATTTATTTAGATCAGTACAGACTCATGGGTATTTATTTTATACTTCAGGTTATAATCCAACACCGAATTATTTTACTGATTAAACTGTCCCTGCCTTGGCCTTTGGGAGCTCTTTTCGTGGCTCCTCTGTCCCTTTGGGTCATACCATCATCGTTGTGGGGCGGTTTGGTTTTGTTTGTTTGTTTGTTTTTGTCTTTGTTTTTTGCACTTTCTTATTCTTTATGGTACTGTAAGATGCTCCAGGTTCATTTTATATACGAGGTCTGTCCAGAAAGTATCCAGCCATGTGCTATGAAAAATAGAGACACTTATTGAAGAAGATACAAGAAACATTGTACGTAGGACAGCGATGCCTCAGCCCCCTTCAAAGTAGGTACCTTGGGACCTCACACAGTTCCCCTAGCGTCTCTTCCACTGTTCAAAACACTCTGCAAAATCCTTTGTTGGAATTGTCATCAGCTGCCTCCTTGTATTTTCCTGAATCTCATTGACAGTCTGAAATCTCTTCCCTTTCAAAGGTGATTTTAGTTTTGGGAAAAGCCAGAAGTCGCAGGGCACCAAACCTGGGCTGTAGCGGGGCTGAGTCATCTGGGTGATTTGATGTTTCACCAAAAATCTCCACCTGATGTGACACATGAATGGTTACATTATCGTGTTGAAGTGCCAATCACCAGTTGCCCAAGCTGCAGCCTTCTGAATCATCTGAATAGTTTCCATGGAGGAATGTTCAAGCTTAATGCAAAATGTGATGTGATTTGTTGCTCTACTTGTTCAGTCATTTTGAATGTGACAGCCACACAAGTACCAATGCTCACTCAAGGGTGCCTACCACCCGCACTGGCTAGTACAGTGAAGTCACCACCCCCACTGACTAGTACAGTGAAGTCGTCACTGTTCACACATGAGCGTTCCACTCCACTCTCCTTGGCTGCCAGGTTACGTCGATGTCGCACAAACCGTTCTCATTATATTAAGAGTGGCTGGACTTTTTCTGGACAGAACTTGCATTTGTATCTATATTAAACCAAACATGAGTTCATGTTGATGTCTCCAACTCCAATGCAGTACTCCGCTGATCTTTCTCCCTTACTTTTCTTCAAACACTTATTCCAACAATAAAACACTGGCTCCTATTGTCCACCATTCATTTAGTTACACATGCTGTGGTTTCAGAATGGTCGACTGGTACTACCTCCAGCAGCTTCTTCAGATGGAGTTCAGTGTTTATGTGAAGTTACTTTTGCCTTTAGTCTTAGCGTCTCCACTCACTTCCAGAGCTACTTAGGTCAGCACCTTTTCTCATCCTCCTTCTAGTTGAGGACATTTCATACATTTTAGTACAGTTGATTCTCAGGTTACAGTCTGTATTCCATCCTGGCATCTCTTGACTCCCTACACGCTGTTTTCCTCCCATTTCATGTATTTAGGCTCACAATGCTGTAAAGTTTTATGTGTTTTGACAAGTGCCTCATGTCCTAAGTCTACCCTTGCAGCATCATATGGTGTAGTTTCATGCCCTAAAAAATCTCCTGTGCAAATGAGCTTGAAAGTGCTGCTAGGTGGAAGAAATAGGAATAAATCTTAGAAAACAGTTTTCTTATAGGAAAAGGTAGGAGCTGGTAGGGCCTTGTCATTTGCTGCTTTAGAAGAAGGTAGGACCTGGGGATGAGAGAATGTGCTTAGGTTACAGTGAAGTGATATGACTGAGGAAAGACTTCCCAAATGGCTGACCTTAAGATGTTTTGAAATCTCTGATTTAGATTTGGGGTAGGAGGTACGTGGTACACCTTGTGTCTCAGGCCCCTCCTCTTACTTCCCAAGTTCCTCAATAGCCTGAACTCACTAGTTCGTTTAACATCTTTATGGAAGTCCCACCAACCAGCTGCATCTGAAAGAAATTCTGCTTTTAATTCCACCTTGTGTTCAGGAACTGGTCTGCCGTCAGGCTGTCACTACTGATGCTCTGGTTGGGTCGATGCTATGGATGGAAACTAATTCCTGACAGCAGGCAGAAGTTAATTTCAGAAGTGAGAGGACAAGACAGGTGAACTTCATGAAAACCTCTCATGTTGCAAATACTAATCAGTCAGGTTTATCCAAAACCCGTAAGTATATTAGGATTCTATTCACAGAGTTATGGGAATGGAACCTAAGACCCAAATATCCAAAACCAGTTCAGCCTGCCAGCAACTTAAGTCATTGACCTCTCGGTGTCCATTCAATACAGTGGGGATAATGGTGCTATATTTTTCCTTACTCAGAAGGTGGTTGTAAAGATAAATGGGGGGCAAAATGTGAAACTGCTTGGGGTGCCCACAGTGAACATAGTGCCCTTCTTCACTCTCCTCTCTTTTTTTTGCTGGAACGACTTTCTCCCATTCTCTAAACATGGCTTTCATGCTTGACTCTGCTCTTTGTACTATACCCTCTGTCCCAGGGTAAACCGTCTTGAGGTTTAGTTGTCCTTGTGTGGATAGCTCCTACAATTCTGTTTAGCCCTTCGCCTTAAGTTTTAGACCCCATCTATCTTTTTGGCCAGACATTTCTACCTGAATGTCTCCTACAAAATCATTATGTTTAAAAAGTAGAGTCATCTCAAACCAACTGACCTTGTAGATTCTCTTACTTTTTCCAGGGCGAGTATTCCAGGTTTTCACGTACTGAGGCCCTTTGGTTTTTTTGTCATCCCTCACCCGTAGCCTTCGAGTCATCCAGAGCGCCTTTTGTAATGCTTCCCTCTGTCCCCTCCACCCCTGACCCGTACCACTGGAATAGCTTCTTATCTGTGACTGCTCCCTTCAGTCCAGTCTATCTACCCCCTAGTCTTCCAACCTATCCTTTACTCTTTTTAATCTTAGTTTTTTGACCTTAATCTCTTAACTTGGCATTCAAAGCCCAACTTTCATGTCTAACTTCACCTTTCAGCTCAATACCTATGAACTACATATAGTTTAACTAAACTACATGTCCCTTTGTGCTTCTGTGCCATTTTCTCTCTCTCTTGTCAAGATAAATTTTAGAGGTAGAATTAAACTTGCAGGGGAAGGTAATGGGATTTGGATTGGCTTCAGCTTAGCATGAAGAGGACCTTTCCCAGAGGGCTGCTAAAGATGGGATGGGGATCATGGAAGAAGCCTACCTGTTACATCCCAGTTCCCAAGCCTTGGGACCCCATTAAAGTCCTCCTCTTCCTCCACCACAGCAATATGTGGCTTTTGTTTTTTGAAGCTCTTTCCTCCTGTGTCCCATGACACTGCACTTGGGTGCATTCTCCCACCTCTCAGATTGCATTTCTAGTTCCTTCTTCCACCTCCTAAATGAATTTCCTGTCTTTTTTTCCCCCCGTCCCTGTGCTTTTTCTTGAAAAGTTTCAGGCTCTTAGCAATCACCTTTTGAGAAAGGTTCCCAAATAAGAACAGCAGCCCTGTCTTCATAGTTTTTCTTTTGTTTTTTTCCTCCCAACTTCTTGACAGATGTTTCTATTTGGGTACCTTTGTGTCCAAATTTGAGCTCATTTCCTTCCTTCTGAAACATGTTCCTCTCCCCAACCCCCGAGTTCCCTGGTTGATAATGGCAACAAAGGTTGGCAGACTTTTTTTGTAAAGAGCCAGACAGTAAATCGTTTTTGGCTTTGTGGGCCGTAAAGTCACAGCCAGAACTACTACTTTTGTAGCACAAAAGCAGCCGTAGATAATATGTAAACAAAAATAGATATGGCTGTGTTTCAATAAAACTGTAGTTACAGGCAGTGGGCTGAAATTGGCCTATGGGTCATAGTTTGCTCACCCATAATCTAAGTCACTGAGGCCCAAATTCAGTATTTCTTTGACCTTTCTAGTTTTTTTTTTTTTTTGCTCTTTTTATATGATTTTTAGTTTCCACCGATTCCACCCTTATGAAAACACATGTTTCTTGACCATAGCTCTCCCTCATTCATTGGTCTAGTAGACAAAATGCCCCTTTCACATGTTACTCTATATCAATTTTCATAATCAAAACCCTCTAGTGAGTCCCCTTTGCCTGCATAATATAGTTAAAATTCACTAGGTTCAGCTTTTTCCATAGCTTTGCCTCCCACCTTTTCTTGCTCCTCTGTACGGACCCTCCTCCGTCCACACTGGTCTGGTTTGCGTTCTGCTATTGGTTCTATCTCTGCTCACTGTGTGCTCCTGACTCACCATGGCCTCCCCTTCCACTTACTGAAACTCACCTTTGTGCCTCAACTCGGGTCTCATTTCCATGCGAAGCTCTGCCCCAAGCCCAGTGATTACTCCTCTTGATCTCAATAATGCTTTTGATGCCACTTACCTGTTTAGTTGAGGCTGCACTGGGTTGTAATTTATGTCTTCATGGTGTTCCTCCTTCTCTATCTCAACTTTGCAAAGCTGTTAAGGGTGGCAGTAGATGCTCAGTTGACATGGGTAATACTAATATATTGAACTATCTATCTTTCCTCCAGATCTGATTATCCCTTTAGAGTCCCTGTCTCAGTTAATGGCACTAGGGATCATCAGCTTTGGAGACTCTCTGTGGCCACTTTTCTTTCACCCTCCACCCGACCTCTGATGACAAAGTCCAGCTGCTGCTCCCTCCATTGTCTTTCTCCTGCCTGCCTCCACCCCTCCATCCCCTCTGCTGCTGTCTTAGCTCAGGTCACTGTCATCCTTCACTGAGACCATTGGAATAGCCTTCAAACATGTCCTTACCACCAGCTTCCTTCCCCTAGGACCCTAACATCCCATCTGTAGGGATCTGACATGTGGGTGTGATCTGCAGCTTCTTAGATCAAACCCTTCAGTGGCTCCCCATTGCCCTGGGGCAAGGGCTAGCCTCCCAGCTGTGCTATGAGGCCATTGTCGATCTGATACCCTGTTCTCTCCAGGCCCATTTCTGACCTGTCTCATTTACATAGCCTACATTCATTCAACCATATGAAGTCCCTAATAGGTCCCCTGTGCACTTGAACCTACTTCCTTTCTGTCTCCATTTCCCTGGTCCACCTGGGAAACTACTACCTGGATTTCTAAGCAGGGCACTAATGTCCTTTCTTCTGCAGAGCTCTCCAGTTTTTACTTCCCCATGGAAGACTGAAAGGAGTAAAGTGTTATTGGAACATAACCAGTGGGAGAGACACATGGGTTTGATATATTTTTCTTAATTTTATTAAATGTATTGGGGTGAATTTATTAATAAAATTATGTAGGTTGCAAGTATATAACTCTGTAATATATCATCTGTGCATTGCACTGTGTGTTCACCACCCAAACTCAAGCCTCCTTCCGTCTCCATGTATTTGACCTCCTTTACCCTTTTCTACCTCTTCCCTAGATGTATTTTCTAATGATCCTCCAGGTTTTAAAGTTAAACTAGAGCCTGAGCAATGACTAAGTAGATAAGTTTATAAAACATCTTGAATGCCTGAGTGTACTAAATATGTAGGGTTTTTTTATTTTTGTCTCCACCCAAGGACATTTTTTTATTGCCCTTTTTTTTTTTTAGAAAGAGAGGAAGGGAGAGGAAGGGACAGAGAGGAACATTGATGCGAGAGAAAAGCATCAATTGGTTGCCTCCCATATGCGTCTGGACTGGGGATCCAACCCACAACTTAGGTATGTGCCTTGACTAGGAATCAAACCCACAACCCTTAGACTATGAGGCAACACTCCAACAAACTGAGCCACACCTGTCAAGGCCTAAATATGTAGTTTTCACTTATTCTTTGCTTTGATTTTGTTAGAGCTCTTGCCTTCTCCCTCCATTACAGTGGATGATGAGAATCAACAATGTAGAATAATTCCAGGTTTATTTATATCCCCACCCTTTTTTACTTTTATTAGCATTTATTTTATGCTGAATTTATTCCCAGGCCATAAGTTTTGTGTCTTCAGTTTCCACTGGGATATCTTCTTCTTCTCTGCAACCTCCTCTTCTGGCTTAGAAACAGTCTGCCTCTTTTTCCATGAGGATCCTCGCAGTGAGGCAGGGAGAGCCCGTGAATGGGTTACTCTAGGCATGAGCTCTCTTAAGCTCTGCATTGTGTCTTCCGGCCTTGTTTACCTGCCTGCACTCAGTGACCAGTGAATCCACGTCTAAACCCTCCAGCTCAGCATTGCTCTGCATTTTTAAGCATGCGCAGCCAAAATTCAGCGCTCTTTTGGGGCCACTGACCCTGGGTCCAGCCCCACTGGCTAACCTACCAATTCCACTATTATAAAGCTGGAATGGGACACATTGCTTCTGTAAAGTGACATCCTTTAGATACTTGGTGGCTTTGCAGATAGACATACCCTTGGTGACCTGGGCAGTTTCACGAGTGTCCTTAAAGTGAACACGAAAATTTGAACTTCTTGATTTGCATCACTTTGTGAGGTTTTCTGGGCCAAGTGAATAATGAACCATTTTCAGAGGTCATCTCAGGCTGCTTACTGCATATGGAAAGAGGAAGCTATACCCCCCTGCTCCCCCGCCCTTTATTTTTTACCTGACATCTTCAGTTTAAAAGGCTAGGATGAGAGCAGAGCCAGAAGGAATAATTATTTCATTACAAATATTTGATATATACCTGTGTTTACCCTAGAAAAGTAACTTAGTATCTGTGGTAAAACTTACTAGACTCTCCATGTCCTATTATTTCTCTTTTTTATGGGAATTTCCCCTCAGAGGAGGCACACTATGGGGCTGACAGCTCTCACCAGGCAACTCACGGAGGCTGTGAAGAAGGAAGGAGGCTGCGAGGCCGCTGAGCAGGAGGGCGCCCGTGAACTACATTCCTTACCTCCAGCCATGGTCACATGGCTACCTGCCCCTTTAATACCTCATCCTAGCAAGGACAGAGTATGCTTTCTTTCTGGAAGGATCTCATCAGCAGAAAAGAGAAGGCATGACATCATGAAGAAAGTGCCCCTTTAAAGTGTTCTTTTTTAAAAAGTTAATTATGCTATTACAGTTGTTCCAATTTTTCCCCCTTTGCCCCCCCTCCACCCAGCAACCCCCACTCCCTCCAGCAACACCCCCTTCTCTGTTCATGTCCATGGGTTATGCATGTAAGTTCTTTGGCTACTCCATTTCCTGTGCTGTTCTTAACATCCTCCGTTTGTTCTCTACCAATTTGTGCTGCTTAATCCCTGCACCTTTCCCCCCATTTCCCCAGAGCCCCCTCCTCATCCCAGTGATCTCTGTATCTATGATTCTGTTTCTGTTCTGCATGTTTGCTTAGTTTGGTTTTTAGGTTCAGTTGCTGATAGTTGTGAATTTATTGCCATTTTAATGTTTATCATTTTGAATATGGGGGAAATACTGTATGGAGAGGGAACACGATTACTGGGATTCCCCTCTTACTTCAGAGTCTGCTTGGCCTGAGGTCCTTGGGGACACCTTATTGGAGAAGGCATGTGTCTTCTTAGTTCTGGAGGTAAAGGAGGAGAAACTGTAGCCAGCCGTTTTGGAGAGACTAAGGCATCCTTCATTTAATTTAAATTTCTAATCCCTTGGATATTGGTGTCAAAGACTGAGAGACACATAGCACTTTAACATACAGGAGACTGTTTCTGTCTATCCCTAGTCCTCTCCTTGGCAGAGAAAATATATTTTAGTCCTTAACAACATCCCACCTTGACTCTTTATTCCTGATTTTTCACTTTGGACAGAGAAACATTGAAAAATTAATTTTAATGCAAGAGATTTGCTTTTGCCAGATGATATACCTTTTTAATGCTAGGACATGGGGGTAGTGGGCGCTGAGTTGAAATAATTCTAAATTTAAATTTATAGTGGTTTTGTGGGTCTGTCGAGCTGGGGATGGGGAAGAATTACTGTGAGCATTTCCGAGACAGACTCTTTAGTTGTCTTCAAATGTCTTTACTTACTCTGTGGAATTCACAAACTGTTTCCAAGTTGGTATTATAAAATTTAGATACGAAAATGACTTAAAGGCTTAGTCCGCCTTCATTTTCGAGGTGCAGGAGTCAAGTGACCTGCTACCAGAGCTGATGTCGCAGCTTCTTTGCCTACTTTTTTCTCTGACCACACATTGGGTACAGATTTAGCAAGATGAGAATTTAATCACTAAAATAATGAGAGCGTTTTTCTTTAAACTTCAGTCAGAGTTGTTAAACCTCACTTTTCTGTTCAGTTTTGGCCTAATCGTCTTTTTCTGATAGGTTTTCATCTGTTGTACTTCTTAGTGGGCTTTTAACACATAAAACTTGTCTGATATTATAGAGATGAAAACAGAAAATCAGCAGAGGGTAGGATTTGCCTTACACACCCCCTTTTCCTTTAAATTCCTTCCCACAGTGAGGGGGCGTGTTGAGTGGCTGCAGCGCGTGACACTGACTTGGGTCCTGCAGACAGATGACTCACGGGACCTGAGCTGCCTGCTGTGTTTCGCCAACCCCAGCCCACACTTGCCATGTTTAATAGCTCCTGCCCCGTGCCTCTGTTGACAGCCATCAGGTGACACTGTTGGCCTGGTGCCACTCCACTGGCCTTGGCAGTGAGGAGGTGAGCTGGAACACGGAGGGCTGGCATTTGGTAGGGAGCACCCTCAGGTGCTGAATGGCACAAGTTTTGTCCGAGTTCGCAGGGCAGCCACAGGTGCTGTGATGACCCGACATACCGGAAGCCCCGGCAGGCTGGCTTCAGGTGGAGCAGCGGGCAGTGAGCAAACCGGCTCAACCCACAGGCTGGCACAGTCACAGCAGCCTGCAAGGATCTCCCCTGAGTCTGGGTCTTGGCTTGCCTGTCACTGCTGGGCGACCCCAGTCAATTCCACAACTTCACTAAGCCTCCATCTTCCTGTGCGTAACGGTGGTGGTGATACTTAACTCGCAGGTGGCGAAGGTGAGAAATAATGTTGGTCAGGCACCTAGCAGGGTTCCTGCATGTTGATGAGCTCAGGACATAGGCGCTGTTATTTCTGTTATTAAAAAACACAGTCACATGCTTCCTTGTTGATTATTGGTACAATCCGGTAAGAATGTTTTTCCTCTAGGAATTCGAACTCTCATTTTTAAGCCTGGTGGCTTCAGCCGGAAGAAAATTGTGAAGTGCTTTATCATGCTGTAGGTTCTTTTGTTACTTATCTCTAGAGTGAGACTTAGAAATGCTATAGAGTCAAGCCACCTCACCTTCACAGGTGGGACGTGATCTAACTATCACAGATGTCTGGCTCAAAGCCCATGGCGTCTAGGTGAATCTTCTAACTTTGCCCAAATAAAGGATTGTTTTTTTTCCTTTTAATATGCTATATCCCGCTGATTATCTCAGGCTGAAATGAATATTAAGTAGGCAGAACTTTCCTGTCTGTGATCAATTCTAATGCCTTTTGTGAAGGGAAATTAAATTAATTAAATGAGAGTTTCCGTCGAGTCCCATGTATGGGCTTTTATCTGAGTCTGTTTAGAATCATGCAACATCAGAGCCAGAAAGGTTTTTTTAGACAACCCTCTCACTTCATGGACAAAGCGACTGAGTCAGAGATATAAGTGATTTGCCTAACTTCGGCCAAGTCATGTCAAGGGAAAGTAGACATTGGCTCAGGGGGTGTGTGGGGCGGGGAGGGGGTGATGGGGAGCTGCTGGGCAGGTTGAGCAAACAGATGTGATTCCTAGGCAGTGAGGCCATGTAGTTTATACTCTCCTGGTATGCCGGGGGCCATCTTGGCGTGCTTTAATATTTTATAAAGTGCTGCCACATAGTATTTATTATGTGATAAAATACTGTCGTTCCTATCTTATAGGTTATGAAATTGAGGTGGTCAAATGACCTTCCAGTTCAACTCATTAGACCAAATCAGCTGAAGTTTGTTGAGTGTTTCCTTGGTTCAAGGAACTCTGCTAGGCCCTTTGGGGAATATAAAATTGTCAGATCCCACTAGAATGGAGCTTTTTATTGCAAGTGATGAGATATATTAAATTTTATGACTTTAGGAAATTTTATCTAATTGTTCAAGGGCATACATAGTTAAGTACTAAGATAATAACTGGGACAGGAATTTTGAGACTGAAGGGATCAATGTGCATGTCAGGATCTCTCTGGCAAAAGTTCCTTCATTCTGCACCTGTAGCTGTGTCATCTTCGCCAGGTGCAATCATTACCCATCCCACCTGTAGCCCCGGGGAGCTGCTCTGGGAATCCTGAGCCCTTGGCAGCATCCCAACCCTTGGAGTAATTCAGTAAAGGTTTGAATGAATGGACAGTCAAAGTGAAGAGAGAAAGCCTTTCTAAGCAGAGACAACAGCATGAGCAAAGATGTGGCTGAGTGATAGTAAGCCTGGCTAGACGAGCAGGGTTAAAGAATGGATATTTGAAAAAGAGGCTTGGATAAATTAGTGGAGAGGCAGTAAATGGGGTCTCCGGGGTGGCCCAGAAAGCCATGTGGACTAGTCAGTTTATTAAGGCACTGGGAAGGCTTGACAGAAAAACTTGATAAGAGTGACTCTTTGGAAAGGGTATTTGGACAGTGAGACATGGATACTTTGTTTGTTTGTTTATTTGTTTTATACCACAAAAGTTTTAAATTTTAATGTAGTCTAGTTTATCAATTTTTTTGTCATTTGTACTTTTGATGTCATATCTAAGAAACCATCACCTAACCCAAAGTCAGGAAAATTTACTCCTATGTTTTCCTCTAAGAGTTTTATACGTTTAGCTCTCGTATTTAGGTCTGTGATCCATTTTGAATCCATGTTTACGTATGGTATGAGGTAGGGTCCCACCTTTAATTTTTTGCAGGTAGGTATCCAGTTGTCCTAGCACCATTTGTTAAAAAGAGTGTTCTTTCTCCACTTAATTATATTTGTACTCGCTTGCCCCTTTTTTATCTCCCCTACTGCTTGTCTTATTTTTCTTACCCCTGTCCCCAGGCAATCACTAATCTGTTTTCTGCCACTCTATATATTAGTTTGCCTTTTCTAGACAGAACATACTCTTTTTTTTTGTTTGGTGTTCCCATTCGGTACTCTTCCATGTTGTTGCATGTTTCAATAGTTCCTTCTTTTATTCCATTTTCTATCCCATTGTATGACTACACCACCTTTTTAAAAATTCCCTGTGAGCATTTGTGTACATATCATTGTATGGACATATGCTTTTTTATTCTTAGATAAATACCATGGAGGGAAATGGCTGGCTCAAATGGGAGGTATACATGTAACTTTTTAAGAAAATGTCAAACTGTTTCCAAAGTGATGGTACCGTTTACAGTCCCATCAACAATGTACGCTTTTTTGCTGATGGCATAACTAAACTAGGCCCTGATAGTGGATGTTATAAAGCTGAGAAGGAAAGTGAATGAACCAACTGGAGTTGGGGTCCAGCGGACCTTGGGGCCTAGAACACGAGCTGAAGTTCTGTAGAAAAAAAGACAAGCTCTTGGGATCTGGGGCCTGACCACTGCACAGGATGTCGGAAGCAGAGCCTTATAGCATGTAGAAAAGATGCAAAGGTTTTAGCTGACGGCAAACTCAACTGAAAAAAAGCTGGGCCACCGGGGCTTCTCAGAGTGCTCATGCAGCCCAGAGCCGCATCAGTAAAGGGCACTGTCACTGTCAAGATTGAGGTTTGGTGGTAATCTTGATCTCCTCTGTGAGGGTCAGACTTACACCCACCTGCTGGTGTTCACTCTTTAGTGGGGGAATGGAGAAATTGGGGCATAGCTGGGGGACACTGAACAGAATGGTGGAGGAGAAAACCATGTCCTACAGGAAGCTACTTGGGATATCCATGTTGGTTACTTATTTACTCATTCAACAAATCATTCTCGTTTTCTTACGTGCAAGGCAGGGTTCTAAGGGGTAGAGCATAATGACTGCAACATGATGTGGGTTCTAGCAGTGGTCTCCATAATGGCGTGGAATTGCCCAATTATCTGAAAGAGGTCTGGGAATGTCTCCCTGTAGAGGTGAGTTTTGAGTTGAGTTCTTGACAAGTAGGAGTTTGACAGGTAGAAATGAGAGGAAAGGATTTTCCAGCCTGAAAGACTGCATGCTCCAAATCACTAGGCAGTAAACTTTAGACAGGTAATGTGTATTTTTCACAGTTTTGAGTATTACCCAGTATGCTGCCTGACCTACAGCCCATTTTGTTTGATCTCTCAGATTAAATAAAATAACATGTCTCCCTAGAGAGTCTACAAGTTATTAAAAGAGGCCGAGATACAGGCTGTCTGTGTTCAGATGGTGGGAACACTGCATGCAGGGCTTGCTGTATTTGGATGGGAGATCTTGTCTCTTCTCTGTACATCCAGGATTCCTAGTTGGACTGACTTGGATTTTGTGCCCGAGTCCGAACCAGTTACCGAGGGTAGGAAGTTACTTAGATGGCCAGGTATAGGGCATATGTCGGCTCCAGGCCGGGCATCATCTCTGGAGGAAATCGGAGCTCTCACTGGCAAGGCCCGGGTCACGTGTCCACTCTGGAGGAAGTGGTAGCATCCCAGCTGAACCGTTTGGACTACACGTGAGAGAATGCCAGCTATCAAATAAAGCAGCAGAGCTGTTCCCAGAAGCTGGAATGGATGTTCTAGCTAGAGAGAAATTATCCACTGTAGCCACAGGAGACAAAGCTAGGGTCAGTGAGTGGAAACTGTTGGTGGCTGCATTTCTGCTCTAAGTGAAAGATCGTTTTATGACATATGGGAATAAAGGAGGCCAGTTGTGGGGTGGTGAGCTGGCTGTCACCGGGGGCGTCCAAGCAGTCACTATGTATAGATGCCAACAGCTCATCAGTACTGTGTGGTTGAAACAGATAGCCTATAAGACCATGTTTTTCAAACTGTTTCTCTGTGATAGTAATGAATACATTTTTACCTTAAAACCCAGTATACCCTTATACTTGCATACAAAGTGCAAATGGAAGTTGGACATAGTACTTCAGAAGTTTTTTTACAACTTGATGGATTCGTATTTTCTGTTTCCTTTTATGCTCCTTAAAAACTCTTGTTGTGTGCAAGCCACTCCATTGTTTTCATGTCCCACTGATGAGTCTCCACTGCAGTGTGTACAACTCTGGTCTAAGGTCAGAAATCCTAGAAGGACTAGGCTTGCAGATGGCATTCGAGTCTGGCTTTTCCTCCACAGTGGTGGCATAGGTCACAAATGTGGGAGCCAAAAAATAAAGGGCAGGGAAATAAAAGAAAAATGTGGGAGCAAACCTGCTCTACTTATGAAAGGTCCTGATTCCAAGTGGTGGGATCCCCTGCTGTCTGTCAGCGCAGCTCCTGACCTGCCGGGGTGGAGTGGCCTTCTTTGCCAGCCCTGACAGCAGTTCTGGGGGTGCAGTTAATGGGCTGGCCCTGGGGCAGAGGATGGCAGAGGTGTCCTGGCAATCTGTTGTCTGGGGGCTGGCAGCAGCTCCTTCGGTTCCGGCAGAAGTTTACGTTGTGAGGTTGAATGTATGTGGCTCTGCCAGGCCTTTATATTGAAGGTGAGGGAGTGGCTTTTACAAAGAACATATTTTTGACTTGAAACAAGTCAAGGCAGAGAGTGAGACAATTAGAGACTGACATCCTGTTTAGTCATCTCTCCAGAGAGCTCTATTTTCAGATCTGTTCTATAAAGGTTCACACATGGTATTAAGACAGTTGGGGTGGGGGGACTAGTTACGTTAGCAGTAGTTGTAATGCAGGTAGCTAGTTTGAACACTGGGGTGATTTACAGAGTGGTAACCACATTGATAGCAGATTTTATGCAGAGAAAGGGAGGGTTTATAAGAATAGGCTGCTATATAGATAACGTTTTCTGAGTCATTACAAAATAGGCATTTTTTATTACATGATCAGGATGTGATATTAAAAAGTATGTGGTGGTGAGCTAGGGTAAGGTCAATGCATTTTTGTTCAGTCTTTGTCTCCTGTAAGTACAGTAAATAGTACTGCTTATGCTCTTTGAGGTCATCTGATGGCAGCCATGTCAGAAATGCTGAATAATGACATCGTGGACTTTCAGATGACAATTGTGAAGCGTGGGGTGGTTAAGAACCTTGCCGGAGCCACCTATGGCAGTCAGGCTAGAGTCTGTCATGGTCTAGTTCAGGGCTCTTTCTGCCATACCACGTGATTAGCAGATTATTTAAATTTAATATGCCAGACCCCTCTCTCTCTTAGGTGAAAGGCCAACAGCAGAAATGGGCCATCAGGTGAAATCTTTTAGATTTTGCTTAAAGACAATTGCAAACTTATGCACTTGGGTACAAAAGAATCTTACAATCCAAGGCTTTGAAGGGCCCATGGGTAGTTCCAGGCTGGCACCAGCATGAAGAGGTCTGAGACTGCCTACCCGGGCTAGTGTGATCAGGCAGATGGGGAGGGCACTGCCCCGTCCTGGGGCCATGCTATGTGAAGGTCTTTGGGAAGCTGGAGCATGTTCAGAGGATGGGACCTACTGAGAAGTCTTCAAGCTGCCGCATTTGCAGAACATACATCTTGATGTCTCAGCTCATAGATCAGGACTTGGAGGAACGTCGATAGCTCCTCTGAACAGCAGTGAACACACAGCTCCTGAGTGGCCTTCCCTGGTGCTCCCTGGAGATGACCTATGCTTAGGTGGGAAAGGTATAGACAGAGATAGCACTCCTCCCCTGATACCTTTTCCTTCCTAAAAACTGAAGGTTTGCAGCTGACCATGGCATGCGTTTGTTCATTCATTACCTTATGTGCTACCGTTGCTTCTCTGTTCCATATACTTACCATGTGGTTTCATAAAATGCTGCTCTTATAAGTGGTGTGCAGAAAATAGGGACATCTCAAAAACAATGACCAAGTTTATGGGTGCTCCTTGATATCATGAAGAGCCAAAACGGAAGAAAACAAAATTCGAGAGAAGGGACATTGAAAGAACTGTTACTTTTAGATTTGTCTTTCAGCCAGTACGGTTACTTGTGTTTTCACTTGATTCTTGCCTCTTTACTGTTTAATGAAAGACTGAAATCTGATTTATGGTTGCGATTTGCACATTTAGCTCTATCTGTAAGAATATTTGAGGCCCATAAAAAGTATTTTAAAATTAGAATATAATATATAATTTTTTCTCGTTTTCTAGGTGGATCTGGAGCCAGAAGGGAAAGTGTTTGTAGTAATAACCCTAACAGGGAGTTTCACGGAAGGTAAGAGTAAATTTTGGATGATTTCTGGTATCTGTGTACCTTGGTTTATACTCAGTAAGAATTTCTATCATGGTAATTATAAAAAGAACATTTTGTAAAAGATACTTTTAAAAAAATTCACTGTTTTAAGTTAGGCTGGCAAGTATTTTGTTGTCTAATGGTCTGTTGGTTTGGGTTGCCAGATTAAATATATTTGTTAAATCTGGCAATCGCATGTTTTATATAACAAACTGAGTTTTGTTTTTATTCATCATCGCCTTAGCTGAATTGGTTCTTGCCTGTTTTATTTCATGAATATTAAATTTCTTTAGAGTTTTGTTTTGGGGCTAACTTTTCAGTTGGCCCCTGAATGTGTTAAAAATTTAAGGATTGAGTTTTTTCCTTATAATCTTATATCTCATTATATCTTTTAAGTGATTCTGTTTCTCTTCCCTTGGTACCACCCCCAACTCTCCCTGCCCAGTTTTTTTTAAATTGAGGCCAAATTTATAGAGAGTTCACCCATAAACAGCACAGGTGTTAGGGACATTGGCCTCCTCCATCCCATGGTCAAAAATTCCGTGTATAACTTTTGACTCTACTGTACAGATCAGAAGTAAAGAGTTGGAGTTTTGACAGGTGCTACATCCATGTACCCAGCATCCCAATGAGCACACAAAAACATGTTTAACATCAAGGATATGCAAATTAAAACCACAAGGTATCATTTCATACTCACCAGAATGCCTAAAATTAAAGAGATTGACCATACCAAGTGGTGAGAAAATGGAGTAATTGGAACTCTCCTGTGTTACTGGGGGAAGTATAAGAATACAACCACTTTGAAAAACTGTTTGAGAGTTTCTTAACACAGTTTTATATATATATGTGTGTGTGTATATATATAAAACACACAAAATCTCTATTACTCAACAATTTTATTACTAGGTATTTGCCCAAGAGAGATGAAAATATATGTCCACAAAATACATGTACAGGAATGTTTATAGAAATATTATTCATAATACCAAAAACCAGGGAAAACTTTAGTGTCCATTAAGAGGAGAATGAGTAAACAAATTGTTTTACATTTGTATACTGGAAGGAATACTGAGCAATAAAAAGAAACAGCATTCTGATATACAAAATGACGTGAATGGAGCTCATAGAAATGATGCTGAGGGGAAGAATCAGACACAAAAGGGAATGCGCTATGTAGTTCCACTTACATAAACTTTCAGAATAGACAAAAATAATCTGTGGTTGAAAAACAAAACAAAACATTACGTTTATTGCCTCTGGCAGCAGGGGACTGACTGGGAAAAGACACAAGAGGACTTTCAGAGAGATGGAAATTTCATTTTGAAATTGTTTGTTACCAGTACAATATATAGAAGTGAATTTTTAAAATATATTGACTTTGTATTCTGCAACCTTAATAAATTAATCTATTAGTTCTAGTCTTTTTTTTTTTTTTTTTGCAGATACCTTAGGGTTTTCTCTGTAAACAATCTTGTTGTCTATAAGCAAATTTTTCCTTTCCTTTTCTTTTCTAATATTTATGGCTTTTTTAATTGTTGTTCAATTTCAGTTGTCCCCATTTTCCCCCATTACTCTTCCCCGCCTTACCCACCCCCACTTCCCACATTCAATCCTCCCCGCTACCTTGTCTTTGTCCATGGGCCCTTTATACATGTTCCTTGATGACCCTTCCCCGTCTTTGCCTGGTTTTGCCCCCACCCCGCCGGTCACTGTCAGTTTGCTCTTTATTTCCATGTCTCTGGTTCTATTTTGCTCACTTGTTTGTTTTGTTGATTAGGTTCCACTTACAGGTGAGATCATATGGTATTTGTCTTTCCCCGCCTGGCTTATTTCACTTAGCATAATGCTCTCCAGTTCCATCCATGGTGTTATGAAGGGCAGGAGCTCCTTCCTCCTTCTGCTGTGTAATATTCCATTGTGTAAATGTACCACAGAAATATTTATGGCTTTTTTTCCTTTTCATTTCTTATTGTGGTCAGAGGCCCCCAGAACAGATCTTCTGTCTCATACCCAATCTTGGGAGGAAGGAATTCAGTCTCTTCCCATTAAGTATGATGTCAACTGTGTGCATTTTGTAGATACCTTTTATCAAAATTGAGGAAGTTCTTCTTAGCCCTAGTTTTCTGATAGTTTTTTTTTTTTAATTAAGAGTGACAAATTTTGGCAAATGCTTTTTCTTTATCTATTGAGATGATTATATGGTTTTCTTCCTTTGTTCTTTATTTTAACTAGGCAGCCACATTGCTGGCTATTACCTTGAAATTGTGAAGGCTTTTTAGGGTGTGATTTTTAATTTTTAATTTTTTTCATAGTTCTTTGGCAAATTCCATAGTCCTGGGACGGTCTTTACTCATAAGGCAGAACCAATTTGGGGTTTCAGTGGAAGGCTGGGGTTTCAAGTGGGAAGCAGCTGAAATCTCAGCTCATTTTTTTCAGGGCCCTGGCTGTTGCTTTTTCCTGGACCTCTCCGACTCTCCCTTGCACGTGTATAGTTTAGGAAGACCACAGATTTGAGGACTTCATGGATTTGGGAATTCCTTTCTCTGTGGCCCCATCCTTCTAAGATTTCTCTGTTCAACTCCAGTCAGCTGGCAGTTCTGAACCTCGTCATTTCAGTCTTCAGGCCAGTGAAGTGGTAGGTTGCTGTTTGAGGTCTAGTCACCATGCCCCGTGCAGCCTGGAATAATCTTGGGACATGGCCTATAGCTATGGATATATAAATTAAATGTTTTGGGGTAACATTGGTTAATAACATATAAATTTCAACTCTGTAATACCAGGTCCGTATACGCTATTGTGTCTCGCCACCCGAAGCCTGTCTCCTTCCATCACAATATATTTGACTTCCTTCTACCCTCTTTGTTCTCCCTCTCCCGTCATCTCCTCTAGTAGCCAGCATTATGTTGTCTGTATCTGAGTTTGTTTTTTTGTCTGTTTGTTGCTTTTTGTTTTATATTCCACATATGAGTGAAATCGTATGGTTCTTGCCCTTTTCCACCTCGCTTATTTCACTCAGCAAAATACTCTCAAAAATCATATCTTGCCCAATGCAGTTCCCTTCAGGGGTCAGATTTCCTCTGATTTCTGGTTTTTTGGTTGCTCATTAGTATTTTCAGCTAATTGTTTTAAAATACATTCTCTGTAGATTTTAGGGGTTTTTTTTGTGGTGGAAAGTTAGTCTGTTATAAGCTACTCCGCCATTACATTCTTGCGCAGATTGTTTAAACATGTGACTACATGGTTGGTTTGTCTGTCTCATGTTAACGTTTGCAATTGGTGACACCTTCTTTGAGAAACGGTTTTCTCTCCTCTCAGCCAAACGTTCTTACCCCTGTGGGTGAATCACTTTAACGATAACATTTTTCTCTCTGTTGTTTCAGATTTTGCCTGTGACCTTACTGCTCTAATAAGGAAATTAGGAGAAACCCGGATACTTAAACATGGGAAAACTACCCACATTAGAGTTTGGGGGCCTTCTGCCTGTTTGGCTTAGTAGCTTTTTGTTTTTGCTTAGTATCTTGTATATAACAGAATTTTTTGTTATGCTTAGTATCTTAGGTCGTTTTGTTTTGCTCAGTGTCTTGTACATAACAGAATTTCTGAGAAAAATGAGCCTGTTCATAGCTTAGGTTGAATAAAATGTGATGTAGTATTACAGAACACTGTCGATAGAACATTCTCACAGCACATGGAACATGGGCGCAGTCATGGTATAGACCAACCCAGCAGTGAGAAATGAGACAGGTGTGAGGCAGGGTGAGACCCCAAGTGTGCTGGAGTATCTTTCTGCATTAAGTTACAAGGCACCGATGGAGTGAGGCCATGCAGGGCAGACCAGGTCTGGTTGTGCCATAGTCATTACATGACTTCTTTGGGTTTTTAGAGCTATGCCAGCTTCCTAGGACTAAGTTTTACCTAGGTTCTGCCTTCCTTAATTGTACATTAGAAACATCAGAGCACTGGCACTGGAATGCTGAATTTGTCATTGCGTTGTTAGTTTTAGTGATAAGAAGAAAGGAGTTTCAAATCTTATTAAGGGTGAATTCTTACCAGGCCATTGAAATTGTGTTTCTTCCAGACGTGACCCTGGACAAAATTATGAGGCAGGCCACGTTTATCTTTAGTAGTTCCCCCACCTGTTTGAATCAGTTTTTCTTTCTCTCTGCCTTTAGTTGTCTCTTGCTTCACTAAGATGCTTAATGATTTTCTCTCTCCAGGATCAGCTGTGGGTAAGGAAGATTGTGAATTCATGGATCAGTTCATACTGAAGTAACAGTGATTGATATCTTAGTACTCTACCCCTCTTAGGTGTATCTGCAGATTTTAAAAGATGTTAAACGACCTGTTTTATCCATGAGAAATAGGTTTTTAATGTTGAAATATCAGGTGCTAACAGCATCTACTTGCGGGATATATTTTAGAACCTCACACCTGTGGGAGCTTTTATCTGTGGGATATATTTTAGAGCCTCAGATCTCTGTGAGAGCTTTGTCCTGTCAGTTTGGCCGCGAGGCTGAGTCTCAGCTTGAGGTAGCGCATTGCTACTGCCTTCGAACACCGGCTTTCTTGTCAGATACAGAGGACAGGATGGCTGCCTCTCCAACACGCCTGCTGCAGCTGTGACAGCAGCCTGGGCCTGGCACTGCGAGAATGTCCCCGGCTTGGTTTCACTCTGTCAGCCACTCCAGATTATCCCCAGCCATAAAGCGACAGGTTGGCCGATGGAACATTTGGAGCTCTTGTTTCCATTTTGGATGCCGAAGGGCTTTTAAAGAAGCCATTTGAGGTCCGGCCTGCCTGGTGTGTCTCGGGCTGCAAAAGGGACACTGCCCTTGCATCCTGGAGGGACTGTAGCAGCTCAGGAAGCGTGGGCTGAGCCTCAAGATGCATCTAATCTATCTCACAGGATTACTTCAAAGGTCAGGTGATATAATTGTGATGTACACATAATACGTAGGAAAATGCTTTGCAAGCTGCAGAGTACCCCGAGTTCCTACACTATTTGGATTCTTATGTTTGTGTTGCTATTATATTGGCACCAAGATTCCTTTCATCCTTCCCGCCCTTGTCTGGGACCCCACGTATACTCAGCGGGTTTATTTTATTTTGGTGCCGGCTTTATTTTATACTAGACACCTCAAGAATTTAGTGGGCAGTTACTAGTATAATGTTGGCTTATCTCCATGCCTGTTTTCTTTTCCTGGCCTCCTGCGGGAGTTCTGCCATTAGCTCAGATTCTACAATTCCAAAGCTCTCCTTTAAAAAGAAATCGCTTAAATGGGTCTGTGGCCTGTGATCTACAGGACTGGTATTAGGAGCTACTAATGAATACTTATTTCATCCTGTCTCATATTCTTATCTTTTATTAATTATGCTGAAACAGCAGCAAAGGCAAAAAGTTTTTATTGAACCTAAGACATGACTGAGAAATGATGTAAGAAATGCCTGCCAGGTGCAGACCTTTGAGTCATCGTAGATGCTGGGGAGATAAGGATGAACAAGATGGAGACGCTTTCTTGCGGGGGCTCAGAGGAGGGAGCAGTGTGCAGCGCAGAGCCCTCCTTCCGGTGCGGGAATAAGTCCAAGGCTCCGCGTTGGCCTGTGGGAATATTTAATCAGATCAGCCGGAAGGTTTTAGAGAAGGCTTCACAGGAGAGGCAAAACTTAAAGCAAGTTTGACAATAAATAGGAATGTTTCAGTAGGGGAAGGCAGTTTGTACAGAGGCACAGAGGTGAGAGAGCAGTAACAGGTTCTAGGAACTGAAAGGAGTGGGAAGGTGAGGAAGATGGGGGAGTGGGAAGCAGATGTGGCCAGAGACATGCGAGTGTCTTATGTGAAGGCTTGCCCAGCGCAGTCTGTCTGCTGTAGCAGTGTAACGATTAACAATACCACATTTCACCTCAGAAGGGTCCCAGGTTAGATGATCAGTTTCACGGTCACACTACTTTGAGGCAGGTAGAGGTGATGCAGTGCCGGTGAGGGGTTTTAAGCAGAGACAGGAAGATCTGATTTGGTAGCAGTGGGTTCAAGGGGCTGTGGGGGTTTGGTTGGTAGGGCATAAGAGGAGACAAGGAGGTGGAGAGCCATTAAGAGACTGCTAAAGTCCTCTAAGTTTGAGATTAGTAGAGCCTGAGTTAAGTTGGAATCTGTGGGGATAGACGGGGAGGAGGGAACGGCTATGAGAGATGTATACACAGTGAAACCAACAACAATTGTCAATTCACTGGATGTTGGGGATAAAGGAGACGAGTCTCAGATGATGTTGTGGAGTCATTTATCAGCTTAGAAACAGAGGGATGGAAGATGAATTCGGCTTCAGACGAGTGGAGTTTGAGGTGCTTGTGGAAACCCAAGCGGGCATGTCTAGGAGGAATTGGAGATGGCAGCCTGGAGTCTGGCAAGAAGTCGGAGCCTGCGATAGTGCTGTGGGTGTGGGGGGAGACACACGTAGATGAAGATGCCCAGTGAAAAGATAGTGAGAAAATCAAGGCTGCCCAAGAGCAGAGCTCCGTGGAACACCAGCATTCATGGACTTTGGATCGTGGAGTATCATTCGTCAAACTCAACCAAACGATGTCGAAGGTTTACTTAATGAACACCCATTTTGTTAATACATTCATTACTCATTCAGTAACGTTTGAGTGCTTGCTGTATGCCAGGGACTTTCTCGCCAGCTGGTATAACATCTTCCAAATTGGCATCAAATGTTTTGTAATGAAGTCTGAAGTTTGAAGAAAGAACAGAGCAAAAAAGTCTTTGAAAAGCGATGTTTGAGTTGGTGTTAACTGTAGTACCTTCAAAGTTTGATAATACAGTGTGCTGTGTGCAGGTTTAACATTAGAAGAATAGACCTACCTGCTCAGAAATCTATAGGGAGGGCTCTTCATTGAATTAAGATAGAACAAGAAAAACCAAGGGGGGATGGACTTGCCCAAGGCATAACATTGTCAACTGGGTCAGAAACCCATGACCACTGTACATTGTGAAAAACATGTTATCGCTCTCAATTGGAGGCAGAATTCCTGCTGCTGGAGAAGATACTTTTGAAGCGATTTATTCTTTTGAGAAAGCTGTCTTCATGCCACTGTTTCTTTTATTCTGGCTAAGACTTTCTAGAGCTAACAACTAGATCTACCACCTAATTGAGCTCAAATTTATTATGGTGATGAAACAAACCTGGATTTTAATGCAAACTCTTGATGCTGTCAGAGTGTCAGAATCTGACCCTGTTTGTTATTGTCACGACGGTGGACTGGTTTTTACCTGGAAAAGTGGAGTAGGGGGAAAAAGTTGAAGTAAAACTGATGAAAATGCATCAAACTAAATTCATAACCACTATACATTGGAAGAGAAGCAATAGAAATGTTAAAATTGTGGTATCTCCTCATGTGAGAACAAATAAAAAATGACGCTGTGTTTTTATGCTGTTAAGAAACACGGTGTGAGATTTTTAGGTTGGAGAGGATGTAGTTTGCATAAGTGAAGTTTGCCTGGACTCATGGTACCTCAAACTTAAATGATCGGCTCACAGAGAGAAAAACCAGACATTATGAGACTCCTAATGGAAGCGTACCACACTGCCTGTGAGGTAGTCTTGCCAAAAAATAGAGCCCGAATCTGTTCAGGCTTCTATATCTTACCACTGGTTTAGAGGAAACACAGGAGACAGGGGAACCTTTTAAATAACGCCATGGAATATAATCATTACAATTCTGAGGGAAAATTTTATAGGACAACAGACCTGGTTTCTTTGACCGAGAATTAGGAAGAAAAGGAAAGGGAGGGAGGGAAAACAAAAATAACAAAAGGCAGACATAGTAGCCAGTTTCAATATATGGATCATATTTTATCCCAATTCAAACACAAATTGTAAAACAAGCGGTAACTCCCAGGAGACAACCAAGGAAGTGGGAGCAGTGATGGGATCCATGATGCTATTAAGGAATTGTTAATGTTATGTAGGTGTGATTGTGGTATTGTGATTGTTAAAAATAAAAAGAACACCTATTAGAGATACATTTTGAAATATTTACTGATGATGTGTTACGATATTTGAGATTTACTTCAGAAGAATTCAGCGGTTGAAGGAGGGGTGGGGTACAAATCAAGCCAGATCAGCCATGAGTTGATTGTTGAAGGTGGGTGACAGATGGGTTTCTTGTACTGTTCTGTTTACTTTTGCATGTGTTGGAAATGGCCTTTACCAAGAAGTTAAAATAAACTACACATTAAAAAAATATATTTCCTCGACAAAAACCAGAATTCAGATTGCCTCTGTGACATCAAAGTGATGCTTTCACTGTGAGCCCATGTTATTTATCCTCATTTATAATTTAAACCTGGTGGGGTTTTTTGTTTTGCTGGTATATATTTTATCCTTAATTCCCAATATTTAAGTATTACAAAGAGGCAAGTTAAAATTTTTAAATGACTAACGTACTTCAGGAAGACTTTTAAAAGTTCCAAATAAATACTAAGCTGTGAGTCAAAAACCGCAGGTAGGAAGGGCTGAGTAAGATAATTCCCTTCACTCCAACATGAAGTTCACACTTACAATGACAAGTAATCATCTCCTACTAGCAATTACATAACATTTTGCACTTGCAAAGTTTAATTTTAAGATAGTTTCCTGAAAGAATAAAGTCAATCAAAATAATTCATACTAGAAATATCTTTATGAAGAAGACAACTGTTCTGTGTGTGTGTGCTTTTTTCCCTAGTTCCCAAAGCAAACTCAAAGGTGTTCCGTACCACTTTTTTTGGGGGGGGACGGGGTACTTAAAAAACAAACAGAAACACAACTTGACAAAGCACCTGCCATTTGTAGATTTGCAGCTTGTCTAGAAAAGTTTGCTAAAACTTTGAATTACCCACCTTTTTTCAGACTCTTCTTACATTAGTTGGAACCAATACACGTTTCTTCTAGGGAGTTGATGGAAAATGCACTTGAGCTTTGGTATCTGCTTATCCTTTCTGTCAAGGCCGTGCATATTGGCATAGGGTAATGTTCTGATCTTTTTTGTGTATATTTTGGTACCATTGCCTCAGTTTTTAGCTCAAGTTTCCTGTGTCAAACCACTGGTGTTCAAATAATTGTGTGCTCTGCTAACTTGTCGTGACCAAATGCATCGAGGCAGATGAAGCATGTGTTACTGCTTGAAAGCTGCAACCCACAACTTCTCACGGTCTCTAACACTCACAATGCGTGCTATTTTTTAAAGGAGAAAAAAAGTTAGTCTCTGATGGCAGTTCATTTTCAGGATCCCTTCCTCTTGTTTCAAGCCTGGCGACAGCTCACTAACTTAATTTTTTTTTAACTTAGCTTTAAAAAAAAAATTATTCCTTTGGTATATTCAGCCTGAGGAATGAGTGGCCACTTCAGGCCTCCTGTTGGTCCAAGCAGTCCTGTGGCTACCAGTGGAAATGAGTGCCAGGTTGAAGACAGGATAGGAGAGAGATAAAGAGGCGTTGAGGGAATGGGGAAACACTTGGTTTCTTGGAAAAAGAAGAAACGATGTTTTTAAAGGATTGAGGCTAATTGTGTTGTGTCATTCGTACTGTGCTCACTCCTATTCTTTGTATCAGCCAGCTCATTTATTAAAAGCCTTCTGAGGACCAGAGACTATTCTGGGCCTGTAATTGAGCAAATGACAACAGCAGTCCTTGTTTCATTTTATTTCTGGTAGCGGGATGGCCTCTTGCACTGGAAATTGATTACCTCTTTGTATTCATGGAATCCGATATATTATTTCATTTGCTCCCCACCACAAACTCCTAAGGCTTATGCGATACTCAGTATGCGTATGGTGAAGGTAGCTCAGAGACACCGACACATTGGGATGCTGAGGTCCAAGATCTTTCTAGGCCATCCATCTATTTGGGAGGCATTTTTATGTTTTTTCATTATTCAACCTTGGAAGAAAACTGACCTCTTGGTAGTATAATCCCACCCTCCTCAGAGTTTTGTCATCTTTTGGGATGTATTTTTGCAAGGCCTCCCTTGGGTCCCCACTTCTTAAACCTAAAGGTCAACATTCACCTGGGAACGGTGCCACCTTTTCAGATGATAGCATGGCTCAGAGAGCCCAGGGAAGAGTGAGCTTGAGGTTTGCTCAGGTTTGGCTTCAATCATCAGCAAGGTTTCTCAAAGCACAGCTTCAGCTGAAACACAGAAGAAATTAAAAAATTAAATGAGTTCTGCTTAGGGTATGATAGTTCTATTTTCCTAGTTATACCCCAGTTATCGTCCTGACTACTTCTTTTCCTTTCATTGACTATTGATGAAAATCTCTAAAGTGGCGGTTTTATTCAGAATTTAATTGGTTCTCAAAGTATGCTCCTACAGACCTCTGGGGGTTCCGGAGACGTTTTCAGAAGGCCTGTAATTCAAAACTTTAAAAAAAAAAAAAAGACTAAGATGTTATTTTCCTTTTTAAATGTGTTGACACTTGCACCTATGATGCAAAAGAAATGGTGGATAAAACTGTTGGCACCTTAGAACCAATCAAGGCACCAAACGTAAAAGTCATCAGAGTAGCCAGTGTAGTTCATTGCCATACAATTGCAGGATAAAACAGACGAACAAACCAGTTTCACTTAAGAATGTCTTTGATGAAGCAGTAAGCATTTCAAATGTTCAGCTCAATCATTGACTATATATCTTTATAATATTCTGTGTGACAAAATGGGAGCTATGCATAAAGCACTTCCACATACTGAAATACTATCGTGTTTCAAGGAAAAACACTTGTATGATGGAGTTGTTAGTGGAGTGAGCCATTTTTTCCCATGCAATATCACTTTTACCTGAAAAAATGACAATCTATTGTTATGGATACTCTGCAACTTGTCAGGTATTTTCTTAAAAATGAATGTAGGAAGCCCGTTATGTCAAGGAAAAGAACTATGACTATTTGAGGCCCATGATAAAATTGGATCCTTCCATTTTGGACAATTTATATCCACCATCATTAGCTCGTCAGCTTCCAATATTTCAAAGAGCCTTTTCTCATGAGTCTGTTGTTGGTATTAATGAATAATTATGGTTTTTGATATTGTCTGGTGAAATATGCCAACATTTGGGATAAGATCTGCATAGCTCTGTGAGCCTGTATTTTCAAAATGACCAATACAAGATGTTACAAAACCATGTATGAGTCAAGAATCCACTGAAAGAATAAGATCGACCGATGGGCTTAATGTAACAGAATATGAAAAGTTCATTGATTATGGTTTTGGGTTCCACATTGAAACTAACTTTTAAGAAACTGCCACTTGCTGAGTTTTCATGTAGCATCAAAGAATATTCACAGTTATCTGAAAAAACTCTTAATACACTCTTTTTCAACTACTCTCTGTGTGCAGCTAGATTTTATTCATTTACTTTAACTAAAACGAAGTTGTAACACATTGAATAAAGAAGCAGATATTAAGAATCCAGCTGGTCTCTGAGTCAGACAATAAAGAGATTTGCAAAATTGTAAAAAAAGAAAAAAAATCACTCTTCTCATTAACATTTTTGTTTTGGAAAATACAGTTATCCTTCATAAAAATGTTATTTATGTTAACATACAATGGATTGGTTATTTTTAAATAAAAATCTTTAAATATTTCAATTTTATTTTATTTTTTAAATTTCATTTTATTTTACTTTATTGTTTGCATTTTTTTTGTTGTTGTTGTTCAAGTACAGTTGTCCCCATTTTCCTGCCACCACTTTCCCCTGCCCCACCCACCCCATCTCTCACCCTCAGTCCTTCCCTCCTTCAGTTTTGTCCATGGCAAATATAGATAGAGAAAACCCAAATAACCCAAAATTTGAGTTTTCAATTTTTAAGACTATAAAAGGTCCTGAGACCAAATTACCTTTAAAATTTCTAGGTTCATTTTTCCCTTTCTTTTTCTTTTTTTTTTATTGTTGTTCAATTTCAGTTGTCCCCATTTCCTCCCCATTACTCTCCCCTGCCCTTCCCACGCCCACCTCCCACATTCAATCCTCCCCCCCACATTGTCTTTGTCTATGGGTCCTTTATACATTTTCCCTGATAACACTTCCTCTTCTTTCCCCAGTTGTCCCCCTCTCCCCTCCCCTCTGGTTACTGTCCCTTTATCTTTCTTCCTGAAGTCCAGCACTTTTAATTCTAGTGCAGAGAGAGGAGGAACTAACAAAGATTAGTGTATGTTATATTGGGGACTGTTGTACAGGTGACAGGTGATATGGACGACAGAAACTGTAATCCTTTCTAATTATTTTCACTGTGCATTGTACTTTTTCAGCCAGTTTTTGTTATAAGCCCTTTCTCAAAACAAGGAAGGTCAGGAAATGACACCAAAACAGCCCAGAAGTTATGGTGGTTTCTAACTTTAAAGGTGCCTGTTACTGGCTGCTTTATGCTAAACCTTTGCTCTGTTTGAGCAGAACAAAGTGGTAGCAATACAGAGCAAGTGGTGAGAGCTGTAAGCACTCAAAGCTGAATCTCAAAAATAGTTCAAAGGTCTGTGGACAGAACACTAGCAGACTCATTTCAGGTGGCACTCACTGATTAACCAGCATGTCCCTTTGAAATCAAGGTTCTTGCAAACTGCAGAATCTGACTTTTCTTAATTTTCTCAGGCTTTATATATAGGTAATGTATGCATATATGTGTGTGCGTGTGTGTGTGTATATATTCAGTGAAATTATACTAATGTGGTATTCTCTCAGTGAAAATGAGATTTGGGTAAAACAGAAATGATTGAATTTTTTTGATAGAAAAGTTAATTGCTCCAGAGTCTATTTTAATTATGGTTCAATCTCACTTCCAGCAACTCCTGATATCTCGGCTCTTTTTGTTTCAAATGAACAAGGCAAGCCGAGGTTCTGTTTTCCAGGCCACTTAGAGTGACATCTCTTTTATTAGGTTCCCCCAATAACACCCTGTGTCATTGGGCACGTAGAGAGGTAGGAAGACCTGTTTCCTCCCTTCTCCCCTGAAACTTGTCTTTAGCATCATGATTTCATCCTGGTGTCTGAGATATCTGTTCTGGATCTCAAGTCACCGCTGGGTGACCCTCTGCAGGAGGTTGAGTGTGTGTGTGTTGGGAAACGTTCGTAGTGCCCTAGGTTTGCAGAAAACTTCTTTGTGTATGTCAGAAATTGCCTTGGATTTTGTAAGTGGCAATGTCTCACATTATTTTGGAGAAAATCAGTTGCTTCCTGCATGAGCTTATATCCAGTTACAAAATATACTGGGTTGAGCAATACTTCTAAATTATTACCACTAGAGCCCAGGGAGTCAAGAGAACCACCTACGTATACACACGCAGAGTACTTAACATATAATGTTATGTAATAATGTGTGCATGTTTGTTTGTGTGTATGCATGTACTTACTAATGGCACTAGTTTATTCTCACAGAACTCAAAATTCAGTATGTGGGTGGAGTCACAAGCAATTAGACAAATTAACATAATATACTAAGTGCTAAACATATTGGAAAAAAATAAGACAAGCTAAGGGGACAGAAATGAGGGCTGTGTGTACTGTTCTGTTTAAATCAAGTGACATTTGAGCCAGAGACCTGAAGGGAGGCAGGGGTTGAACCACAGGGTTGTCTGAGGGAAGAGAAAAGAAGAAGTAAAAGACCCGAAGTGGGGAGCATGGTTGGTGAGTGAGAGTTCGCAGCAGGGAGAGGACCGCAGCTGAGCCCTGAGCCCCTGGGAAGGTGCCCAGCATCGTTGGCACAGGGGCAGCACCCTGTTAACGTCACTCTCCTTTTCGGAACATACCATTGTTACTTAAGTGAAATTCACCTATCTTTGATGCTGGCTCACCACTTGGCTGATTGGACGTAATCAGTGTTGTAAATATGACATCCATTTACAACGATTTAATATAAGTTGCTGAAGGAAAAACTATTTTAAGTTTCTCACGAAGACTTTCCCAAGTTCCATTGTGGTTTCTTACTATCCTAAGCTAAATTAAGACCTAACACACGGCTTAATAACCATTAAAAGTCCAAATTGTCTGTCTGGAGATACATACCAAGGCCGTGCACTGCTAAGTATAATTAACCGTAATTCAGTTCTAGTTACAGGGTATTGAGAAATTATTCTTGCTTGTGCACCTTGCCCATCTTAAACACAGTCAGAAAAGTGAGGCTGAGCTGGAGCGTTTTGTTCTTAAAGTTGGTGAGGACTATCATCATTGTGAAGTTTTGAGTTAGGGACATGTCTGCTAAACACCTGGAGAAGTAAATAGGTTGGAGCTTAGTCTGGGCTCATGGTAGAGGCTTCGTATATACATTTTGGAGATTAATTCTTATTGAGTCTTGGTAATACTTTCTGTTTCTTGTAAGTGAGGACACTTCCATTACCTGAGTCCTTAGATTGAGGAAATTACCAATTACTGAAAACGGGGCCTTCAGAAACTGTGAAATGGCAAAGGAGCCTCCGTTCTAGAACAATGGAATCACTTGAAAATTTTGAAAACCATACAGATCCTGAGGCCCTAGACTGAATCAGAATCTCTGGGGAAGTGGCCAGGGAGATGGGTTCCTAATAAGCACCGTGGCTGGTCCTAATGGCTGGCCAAGTTCGGACACCCCCGCTGTAGCCTAAGTCGCATCTCATTTGATGAGTGGAAAGTCGTGGCAATTGGGAGGTTTGCTAGTTGAAAAAAACACATAGGGAAAAAAACCCCCACATAGGAGAGTGTATCACTTTGGTGTAGTCTTTTAGGAGTTGACAAAACCCCAAATGACTTCTTTTAAGCATCACTAGAAATACCGTGACATAGAGAGGTCGGGCTCCAGTTTTTACACTTTTAGGAGGAGAAAGTGTGACTCAGAGGCTGAGGACGGGCCTGGCTAACGTCTCCAAACTCTCCGTGCTAATGCCGAGACTCAAACGAGGCTTGAAAGTAGTACATTCAGGATAGGAACGCTGGCTTTGCTGCCTATCAGCCAGTGGACTGGACACAAGTTATAGTTATTTCCCGTCTCTTGGTGTAACTGGAACCAGGAAAAGCAATTTAATGTGATTGTAGTTCTAATAGGAGCCAACTTTTAAAAAAATAATAAATATGTTTTAAAAGGCTTGTTTGGTACTCTGCCTTTAAAAATGATGACAAAAATTGTGAAAGTTAGTTTTTTCATCTTATATTTATCAGTGTTGGGGTTACAGTGGCACCTGTATGCTAATTCTTAGAACCAAGAACAGATCAAATGACTTGGTGTGTACTTTTCTGACTTTCTCAGCACTCTCATGAACAGGGTTATTTTTGCAAAAATATTTGAAGATGTCATCAATTTTTCCAGAGCCAGGCATGTCTCCATCCGTGTTGGTCTTTTTTTCACGGGTGATGGACCCGATACCCGGATTTACTGTGTCAGGGCTTTGCTGTTTTGGGAGCGGCTTGTCAATTCATGACCTGCGCCAGCTACGAGATTTCACTTTTACCCTGCACCCAATTTTTACTGCTTACGCTGTGTAAGTTGTATCGTGGGACATATCTGATTCTCAAGAGAGCGAGAACTGCAACCATTCACATGGTGGGCAGGAACAGGGCCGTTTTAAGCAAGGAGGAATGCCAGGGAAGGAAGAACCTAATTTAAAAGTGGTCAGTCTCTTCCTTGGTGACTATTTTTATGTTTTCAGCATTTAGTTTGCCTTTATCAATCTCACTATTATGGGGATTTTGGTAATGAAAATTCAGATGAGTTTGCGTGTCTCAGTGAAATGAATCACTTATTTCTTAGGAAAGGTGTAGTGACCCATGTTCATGACGGCAGTGTTCAGATACCATTCTGTAGAAGCCACTGCCTATCTGGGTACTGCTGTCCTATCTAACAGACTTAGAATTCACCCAGGCAGAGGAGCGCCTGACAAATACCTGGCAGGGTTGTTTCTAACAGTGGACTCAGGAAGGATTCATTGCAAAAACTGAAGCTTAACTGTGGGAGCCAGCCGTTGATTTTAAGTGTGATGCAGCGGGGCTTTCACATCTCCTGCTCGCTCCTGTGAGGACCTGTGGGAATACTCTGTCGGGACGCAGAGGAAACATTTCAGAGTCCTGCTCAAGTATACCTGCAATTGATCATGTCTTGTTCCATACCTATGCCTCAGGTGTTCCATGTCCTCACTGGAGACCCCTAAATTCCTGCTCTCTTGGTCTTTGCCTCTGTGACTGTTTGAAGGGCTCCAGAAGTCTAGTCGTTATGGGCTGTCTCTAATATGCAGAATGTTGACTGTGTGCTACCTGTGTCTGTCCCCCACCCCCACCCCAGCCAGGGAATGCAAACTGCTTATGGGTTAAAGCTGGCCCGCAGACTTGCCTTGTATGTGGCATAGTACGATACTTTCGGAGCTCTTCGCCTTGTACCTTTCGGTCAGGGCAGGGTTCTCCCGGGCAGCTCTTTACCCAGCCCTCCGTGTTGTCTGAATTCCCTGTGACTTCATACCTCCATGCCTCCATTGCTGAGTTTGTAATCCTGAATCAGAGTATTTGTTCATTGTATGTACTTGGCAGTGTGAAGAAGCCACAGAGGCATTTTTCATTGTCTTCTGAGGGGAAGGATCACTTCTTTGCTGGAGTCAACTGAAAACACTTTCCATTCACTGAATATCATGAAGGTTCCTCTCTGGCATCATTTGGCATCCCAGCCTTCCCCAGCAGCACTCCCACTTCTGGTTTTGGGCCATGCAGAGTCTCACTGTTCTGGGGAGCTTTGGTGGGGACGGGTAGGAAAAAAATCTCTTTGTGTGTGTTTTTTTTTTTAAGATTTTGTTTATTTTTAAAGAGAGGGAGAAGGAAAGGGAGAGACACATCACTGTAAGAGAGAAACATCGCTCGGTTGAGAGGCAACTGGGGACCTGGACTGCAACCCAGGCATGTGCCCTGACTGGGAATCAAACCAGCAACCTTTTGGTTCACAGGCTGGTGCCCAACCCACTGAACCACACCAGCCAGGGCTCTTTGTGTGTGTGTTTTTTTTAATCCAGAAAATAACTCAGACTTTCAGATAATAGGTTATTTTTAGTGATACTTTCAGCTTCCTGAGTACCCCCCTCAAAATTAATTTCTGGCATTAGTGGTAATTTTCTCCTTAACAGAACCCAACAGACAAAACCCCTCTGAGAATTGCCCTCGAGGATCTCTTATGGTGCTGGAGCTGTGGGATGGGTACTGAAGGGCATGGGCTTTAGATCAGACAGACCTGTCTCTGCATCCTGTACTCTCTAGTCATGTGACCTTGAACAGTGTTTACCTTAATTGTAAAACATGGAACTAGTGGTATCTACCCCCAGGATTGTTGTGAAGGTTACGTGAGATTATATACACATGTACACACCTACGAAGTGTTATATTAAGCCCTGATGTAGATTATGCACCCACCCATTTTGGAAGGAAATCCATACCCAATTTATTTCCATGTACTTTGTGGTGAATCATCTGAAAGGCACAGGGGAAAATATGATGACATAAACCACCTTTCTCAGCCATTGTTTCAAATCCTGGACAACAATCGAAGTTCACATGTGTGTCACATTCTGGGAGGGGGCAAGGCACATTCCAGTCTGTGGGTCCAAGTGCTTTCGGTAGCAGCTCCCATCAGTGATGCCATGGGTGGGAGAGAAGGTATGGGAAGGATTTGCTACCTGTGAGGGGAGTGCTGCATTGCCAGTTGCCTGTTTGCAGGGTCCCACAGAGAACACACGTTGTCGCTATTTTTAGATCTGCTCACCAGAGCCATTGCTACACCTTTTCCCAAGTCACTCCTTGAGGACCTGGCTAAGGCTTGGATCCATGCTGCTGGCCCTGCCTTTCCTTGTGGGCACTGATGGAGCCACGGGTCAGATTGTGTGTGTGTGTGTAGAGCAGCCCTATTCATGGGCAGCCCCACTGCTGTAGGCATTCCGCAGGAAAGTGGGTAGGACAACAGAACAGGGAATTGGGGTCTACTTTCCTCTCTAGCGTGATCCAGGGAGCAGTAGGTCCAGGGAGTTGCCCTTGGGGATCATATTAAAAACTAGCCCGCACAGTTGGCTGGTTCTTTTAGCGCAGGTCTAAAATTACAGTGAGTGCCTTCTTCCCGTAGCCATGTTAATACTAATTTGTTCATGTTTACAAGACATTTCTAGGTCTTAGAAAGAACATGTGTTTTACAAGCAGATCATATAGGCAACTTACAGTTAATTTCTTATCTCTAGAGGGCCGAATTTTAAGTACCAGGGCAGATGTTGTAAATTATCAAACAGCATTGTCCTTCACGTCTCCCCGTACCAGGGTTTCGTTAGGTCTAGTCACCAGCCTCGATGACCCACCCGACCGAGTGCTGTCCATCAACTTGGAGCCACTCTGGTTGTTTGCTTTGTTATTTATTCACAAATCACCATTGGTTCACTCCACGTGGATATTTTTATAGCCTTTGGTCTTTTCCCAAATATTTCCTTAGTTTATTAAATTGGTTTCTCATGTGTAAGTTAAAGTGTGTGTTGACTTTTGCGGTTTTAATTTTACAGGCTTGGTTGCCTTTGTATTACCAGATGGTGTCTCTTGTTTGAGCCCATAAACAAGGTTTGTTTGCTTGCTGGCTTGTTTCGTTTAGGGGTTAACCATTACCCAGTTCCTTTGTAAGTTAATGATGGTATTGTTTTCAAGAGAAAATCCATTTTAAATCCAGTACTTAATTTTTAATTAAAATATCTGTTGTGTATTTCGGAGGCAAAATTGCAAGTTTGCTGCATGTGAAGAAGTACATGCCGAAAAAATTAACTTTTGCATGGATTCGGGTTAGCCTCTTTACTCGGCTCCGTGGGACCTGCAGGTAGGGTGATACGAATCTCAAGTGCTGAGGGTAAGCTCAGCTGCTTCTGGGACATCCGACAGGTATCATCAAAGTATGTTAACGGCTCTTATCCTCTAGGGGTCTGAGGGAGGTAGGTACTGCTGCCTGTGGGGGTGAGCAGAGTCTAGGTCTGGGTGTTTGCTTCCTGCTTCTAGCACCATTTCTGGCCCATGGGCTGTTACAGTGGGCACTGTCGTGGCTAAGGCGCTCCTTCTGCAGGCCCCACTGCATTCTTGGATGCTTTCCCTTCCCCTCTGTAGTGGACCCCGGAGCACTTCCTTGGTTGAGGAGATGGGTCTGAGTGTCCAGGGAGAGTAAGGAAGGCAGCCGGGAATCACAGGGTGGAGCACCAGAGCGCAGACAGCTGCCCAGAGAGGGAACTCTGGAGACATGCCAAGCATCCCCCTTGAGTTTTCAGCAGAGTCCTGATGGCTTAGGAAGGAGCCAGCCAAAGGGATGAGAGAGAACTTTGCCTATAGCCCACACAGGGCCAGGAATCCTGCCTGTTCCGACCAGCCAGACTGGAAAACCTCAAGATTCATGGGTCATTGAGTTGAGTACAGATCTTGCCTCCTTACCGGGGAGTAACCAGCCCTTGAGTGAGCACTTTTCTGGCCCACCTAACAAGTCTAAAAAGCAAGGCCTGATAGGATCAAACTACTTTCAAGTAACTGTGTGTCCAAACAAAGCTCGAAAATATTTACAGGAATACAAAATTACCCAGTACTCAACAAGTAAAATTCACAATGTGTGACATCCAGTCAAAAATTATCAGACATGCAAAGGAACAAAAAAATCATGACCTATGATGGGAGATAGGTCAATCAACTGAAACTGCCCCAGAACTAACAGAGATGTTAGAATTAGCAGATAAGATGACAAAACAGTTATGATAACCATTCTATATGTTTAAAAAGTTAAGTCCAGAGATAAAAGATGAAAGAAAAAAAAAGACACAAATTGGATCTCAAACATGGTGTGCCTTTCAGTCGATCCTAAAGTTACTTCATTATGATGTTACTCAACCCTTGTGTTACTTCCACAAAATCCACATGACCCTGAACCTGGCCCCTGCTAATTTATCTGATCCCTAAGCCCCTCCCAGTCCTCTCAGTGTTCTCTGGAACCCAGACTCTGGGTTTGCCATTGCAGTGCTAATTCAGCGATGCCCAGGAGTCAGTTGACTCTGTAACCTTCCTTCATGCCTGCCACACAAGTGCCAGGCCTGAGCAGTCACCCCACAGTGCTGTCCCTGAACAGAGAATGCTGCTGGGTCCATCAGCATGTGAATTCTTGGTGTGTAACCAGGTACCCAGCAAAAATCCAAGTGTTCTTTCTTGTTGATTTTTCAGCAATTCCAAAACCTTCACACTTGCCAGCCTTTCTCTCTCTCTCTCTCTCTCTCTCTCTCTCTCTTTTTTCTCACCCAAATTCTGGTTCTAATACTCCACTGAGAAAAATCCTGCAATGACTTCCATCTTTATGTACCCACTGTCCCTCCTTTCTTTCTTCCTATGAGTTGCCAAGGAAACCTCTCTTTCCGCAGAGGCCACGCACACCTTTTTCCTGGGCAGATCCATCGCCTCTGGCATCTTAACATATTTTGCCTGCTCACTTCCCCTGGTCTGACTACACTTTGTGTAGGGCCTTACCCTCCCCGGTTGCTTCTCCTTTGGTGGCGTAGATGGAAAGTAATTCTCCAGATCCTCAACTACCTCCTGTTTTCTCCCCGTCTGTGACCAACTACCTTGACAAATACTCTGTATCTGCTCTTCACCACCTACTTTCCCCACAGTCTCTCATCCTCTCTTGTTCAGACACCTCCTAATTTTGAAATGTACCAGTCCTTTCTCAGCCACCTCCCAGTGTGACCTTGCTGCTGTATTTGGTTCTGTTTACTGTTCTTCTGGAAGCTTCCAATTACTGCTACAGATGCGTGCCTTCAATAACAACTCAACTTTTACCATTCTTCTCATGACCCCCATGTGCCCTGTGCCTTCATTCCCAGCAGGTGGCCTTGCTTCCTAAATTATCAGAAAAATTACATCAGGTATGACCTCCCTCAACTACATCCCGCTCCGACTTTACCTGTTGTCCCACCCATCCTTGTTTTTAGCCTTTGTCCCAGACTGTAGTTGTCTTTGCTTTTGCCGAAGATCTATCTGTGCTTCCTCACGACTTTCCTTCCCTACCTCTAAATCCTCCATTTCCCTGTTTCTTAGTTTCTTTCTCCATTCTGTAAGCATGGCTAAGCCTCCTCATCCTAAAAACCTGTTCAGCATCTCCTTGGTTACTTTCCGATTTGTTTCCTCTTTTTCATCCAGATATCTTGAGAACATAGTGTTCATACATGCTCTCCCTTTATTTGCCTTCTGTTTTCTCCTCCAGCTCTCTGGCTTCCATCACTGCCATGCTGCTCAAGTAGTCCTTGATAAGATCACCAAGGGCATATTGACAAACCCAGTCAGAAGTTTTCAGTCTTCACCTTACTGGACATCTCTGATGCATTTGAAATTGCTCATCACTCCGTCTACTTCAGGGCCCTAACACTTTTTGACTTCCACAACTTTGAAGTCTGCGGATCATCCTTGTACCTCCCTGACTCTTCCTTCTTTGTATCCTCAAGCTTCTCTCCCTCTCCTTCAGTTTGCAGTTTTCCAAGAATCAGTGTTCGGTCCACTGCTGTTCTCATCACATCCTGGGAGATCTGTGTTAGTCTGGGGACTTCACTCTACCTGTGGTTTCTGCCCCTGCATCTGTGTCTGCAGTCCACAGCTCTCGCCTGAGTGTCAGCCTCCTATATCCAGTCATATGTGGACCACTCAAACCCCAGCATCCATTCATTCTTTCAGCCAGCATGTGCCTTCTGTCCCCATGCTCTGTAGAATATGAACTGTTCACTGTGAGGAAAGAAAGCACCCCTCTACTGGGTACTGTAGTGTTCTGATCTTGCTTCCCTATCTTTGCTCTTCCTGGGTTTCTTTCATGGGCCTCTATTCCTCCTTGTATATCTTAAGAGCGTGCCCCCATCCTGCTAGGGTCTTTCATCTTCAGGGAGACTGTCAGTTATTGCCGTTAGTCTCAGTTCCCCCCCATGAGCCCTAGTTCCATGATGTCTTTCAAACACTTCACTCAGACCCCCATCATCCTTTTCCTCCCATGTCAGCCCCTGTGCTTACCCATTTCTGTCATTGCTACCTCTCTTCTCCTGACACCGAAGCTTCAGCCCATTCATTTCCCCTGCCTAAATGTTTTGTCTCACAAATGAAAGCAAGAGCAATTTGAAGTTAGTGTCCTGTGTGTACCTCTGTACCCCAACCCCAACATGCTGATATGTAAGGGTATAAAGTGAGACAAAGAGAAGGTAGAAGGGGAAGTGGTTCCTACCATTTCCCGTTTTAATAAGCATCTGCAGAGCCTCCACTCCTCCAATTTTGACATTAAGTAATTATGTCAGAGTAATATTTCTGGAAGAGGTTTCACCCAGACTTTCATTTCCAGCTAGAGGGAGAACAAGGGAAGAGAACTAGCCACTTGAAAGATTGAGGAGATGGCATCAGTTTAATGAGAATTCTCACTGGGAATATTTATAGAAATTATTTTAACAACACTTACTTTAGACTATGTGGAATCTTCTTTCCCTTTGGATGGCGGATTTTTAAAAACCATATTGGGCTGATTTTATAACTTTCCTGTTACCTTAAGGGTTTCTTTTTTTTTTTCAGCTTTATTGAGGTACATTTGGCAAATAAAATTGCAAGACATTTAAACTGTCCTTTGTGGTGATCCTTACACATATATTGTGAAAGGATTCCCACTCTCTACTTAATTAACACATCCATTACTATCTTCCATTTTATGAAGTTATTTTTAATTTTGGTAAAATACATATATTATAAAAATTTATCATCTTAACCATTTTAAGTGTACAGTTCGGTGGTATTTGTTACATTTGCATTGTTGTGCAACCATTACCACCCTCTATCTCCAGAACTCTTCAAAAAACATTATAGAACTCTTGCAAAACAAAAGCTCTAACCATTAAATAATAAATCCCAGTTCCTCCTGCCCCCCCAGCTCCTGGCAACCACTGTTCTATTAAATACTTTCTGTCTTTATAAATTTGACTACTCTGGTATCTTACATAGGAGTGGAGTTATGCAGCATTTGTCTTTTGTGACTAGCTTATTTTATTTGGCATAATGTCCTCACGATTCATTCGTGTGGTGACATGTATCAGAATTTCCTTCCTTTTTATGGCTGAATAATACTTTATTGTATGTAAATACTACATTTGTTTATCTGTTTATCTTGTCAATGGATGCTTGTATTAGTCACCTTCAGTTTTAAAACAATCTCCTATTAGTATTTGAGAATGAATTCTGTTCATTTTGAAAACTTCGATGTTGCACCCAGTTGAGACCTCCTTGGTTCACCTCCTGGACCCAGCTGCTCAGAGTGAAGTCTTCTTTTCTTTCCTTTCTTTTCTTTTTTTTTCTTTTCTTTCTTCTTCTTTTTTTTTTTTTTTGTAGAATGAACATATACTAGTTTCAGATTTGCAACATAATTATTCAATATTTGTATATATTGTAAAATGTTCACTACAGTAAGTCCAATTAACTTCTTTAATTAGAACTAGTTCAAGATGCAACTAAGACATTTAAGATTTACTTTCATAGCAACTTTCAAGTATGTAATTTAATATTGTCAACCAACAATAGTCACCATGCTGTACATTACATGCCCATGACTTACTTATTTTATAACCAGGAGTTTGTACCTTTGGACCACCTTCAAAGAGGGTGAAGACTTGTCCTGAAATGCAGCATCCTCTTTATTCCTTCTAGCTTCCCTCCGCTTCCCCGAGGACCATTGTCTTGGAGCTTCCCTCCCTCAACTTTAAGTTGGGAAGGAAATAGCCTCGCACCCCTCTCGTGCTGTCACCTCCATCCTTTCTCAGATTTGTTCTGTCTTGGGGGAGTGGTGCAGAACTGGTGATGGGATCATGGGTCCTATCTCCAGGAAGCCCTGATGGGAGGGGGCTCTCAAACTCAGGTTATAGGTACTTAGTACCTTTCGTCCTCAGCTAAAATTCTGAGACAACAGGACAATTCCCACCCAACATTCTGCTGCCCTTAAAACATTAAAGGGGACTTACATATATAGGACATTTATAAGGCTGTACATGGGGGCCCTGATATTCTATCTTCTTCGTGTCTTCCCCTTTTCAGTAGCCCTCATACCTGGCAAAGAGGGGCTGGGGTCCAGTATAGGGTGGGGTTTATAGTCCCTTCATTAAGCACTGACAGCTACTTTAGTTTCTAAAGGCAAGGCAGGTCCTTAGGGCAGCCTTCTTTGAAAGGCTTTCTCCCAGTTTTATGCACCCTCCGATCTCTTTGCCAAATAGAACCCCAATTAGTGTCCCCCATTCTTGACGATCTTTCCTGATCTCTCCTTATCAGTTTGACTGAAAGGGCCTTATGTCTCTGGCTGTGAGTAGAGCTCAGCAGAGGAAATGGCTTCAATGAGTGGGCTTAGTGCGCTCTGACCCTTTTGATTACCAAAGGTCTTTACTAGATTTCCCAGCGTCTCACCTAAGTTTACCTAGTTAGACTGCATGTTTTGTCGGACCAGCAATATACTTAATGGCAAAATTTAATAAATTCAATAAAGTCTTTAATTGGATTTTTAACTTACAAAATTATTTAAACACTAATTGTGTATATGTTAGACATGTTTTGTGCTCTGAGGCAGAGCTTGGTGCATTGTGTATTCATCTTTTCTTATAAGGAGTCCTCCCCAGCAGCTCTGGACCCACAGCTTGGGAAAGATCCCAACAACCAGTTCTCATTAAAAAAAAAAAAAGAAAAGACGCCGATAGAGTGATTGAATCTTTATCTTACAAAACTTGATAAGTCTAACCGAAAGCAACTAGGTTGAAAGTGTATTTGTGTTTGCAGTTTCTTTGTGCGTGACAGCTTTTTTGTGGATTCTTTTAAGGACCGATGAGGAAGCCACACCGGGGTTGTTTCTCTGCTGAAAGGGTAGAGGCAAGGTCAGCTGACCCACTGATTACACTTGAAAAGGGAGAGTGTGTCTTTTGCCACCTCAAAGGGCAGCTGTTTATTGAATTTTTCTTCCCTGCAATTGTTTCACCTATGGAATGGTTCCTGGAGAAGGAACTAACATCTGCACAGGCCTATCCTGTTCCTTGACTGTGTTTACTGAAGCGAGTTCTGTGCTTACGACCACACACTGCAAACTGCACGTACAGCGTAAGGGAGGATTTGGCTGGTCGTGTAGAGTTTGGGTAGGTCAGACTTCGGAGCCTGTTGCATTTTGACAGGTCGAGCATGTTCGTTCGTTCATTAAATGTTAAGTCCCTCATGTACCAGGTATGAGTTTGCATCCTGGTGTTAAAATGTGAGTATGACAGTATCCCTGCTTTCAGAATGCTCAGTCTGCACAGGAAGGTGGTCATCTAAACACAGTGCAGCGTGATGTATAATGATTAATGCACGAGGCACCTGGGGCATGTCCTGGAAGAAGGTCCGATGGCTTCAAGAGAAAACGGGGATGAAGGATGAAGCTGGGCCTAGAGAGAGAGTGACGTGTGATGTGTTATGTGGATCCTGCCTTTACATCTGGAAGGATTAGCGTGAGCACGGGGTGTTGGTTTCCTTTGCCGAGAGGCCTCCCAGAGGCCTCAGAGCAGCAGGAAGCCTTCCCGATAGGTTGGGCAGCTATATTGCTTCCCTTGAGCCCAGAATCAGAATTACTCCTTTGCTTGGCCTCAAAAAGTGCCACTCACTCCCTGGGTTTTGCATTGGAATTAGTCAACAGAGAGCTCACCAGCGATGACTGAAAATCTCCTGAAGGCTGTCCCCGAAGAGCAGGGACGGGAACACCGAAGCCCAGGCCATTTTCCATCCTGGGAATTATGCTCTGCCCCTTCCTAAATTCCCATTGTGGCTTCCAATGAAGAGGCCATTGTTCACTTTCCTTCCTAAAAGGAGCAATATATTTAACTCCTGGCTCTCTGCCTGACTGATGGAGAGTTGATCTCTGTAAGGCCGACACCCGTGGCTTCCCATCACAACAAACCCTCATCCTCCACCTGATTTCCCCCCTCTGGTTGAAGTTATTTAGATTCTCAGTAGGAAGCTTGCATTATGTTCTACTAGGTGGCACAGGGCCTGGATATCCACTGCATGTTTAACAGGAAGAAGAAAATGTCTTAGCTCCTTATAGCAGCTTGAGATTTTCCAAAAGACCTATTATGGGAATTTTTAAAAATCTATACTATCGTGGCACTTTGAAGCTCAAAAGGAAAGAGATTGCACCATGTTGTTGAATAGTTCGGGTTCAGGCAGGTGTCCTAGAGCAGAAGTTTTCAAACTTATTTTTAAGCAACAAAGTACTCTTTTATTTTTTCCCCCAAATGAAGTCTACAGAATCCAAATACCATAGTGCTCCTCAGCTTCAGCCCTACTGGCATCTAGAGTGAGTGATTCTTCATTGCGGGGGCGGATCTCTGCATTGTAGGGTGTTCAGCAGCCTACAATGGCCTCTACACTCTAGATACCAGTAGCATCCTCCTCACTCCGGTTGTGACAACCAAAACCTATTTCCAGACATTGCCATATGTCCCCTGGGGGGCCAAAATCACATCCAGTTGAGAATCAGTGCAATACAGTGTATAAAACTGATTTTATTTTTTTAAAAGAGCCAGTGCTTTGGAGGTGGGATTAAACTCCCTCAGAACTTGGCCTGGGGTCCCCGACCCTCTTGCTGGTGGTGTTTGAGGGGCTGGTGTGCAGCTCTGAGCTTCATGGATGCACCATCCCAGAGGGCTAGGTTGTCATTTAAAAAACTGCAGTGTGGGGAACTGGTTACAAATAAAGCAAAACAAGCAAAATTAGAAAAAGCAAAATTAGACAAATCCATGGGTATTTTGAACCCAAATGTGCACTGAACAGTTTTATATGTGTTTGTACGTATACCTCTTGGATGTACTTGGATGTGTAGAATAAGCGAATAGAGAGGGTTGGGTGCTGGTCACCTGACCCCTTATGCATTAGGGTTTGGCCCTCACAATTTGCCCCGTTTTGCCGGAGAAACCGCCTGAAGGCTTGTGACTCTCAGCCCGGAGCCTGCCTTTGCAACTGAACCCCAGCTCCCATGAGACTCGGCAGAACTGGCTCTGTTCATGGGGGCTCCAAGGGTGGGCCAGTGCCTGAAGCCTCTTACAGCCAGATGCCGGCTGGATCCCAGTTTGAACAAAGTTGCACAGAATCATCAAATAGATTATTACACTTCCGCCGTTTGTACTTAGGGTGTAACGTGTGCTTCTGTACATATATGTGTGAGTGACCACACCTCTCCTTCAGGAAACCTGCTGTGGTCTCCTCTCCCCTGTCGCTCAGAGCATCCATGGAGGGAGTCTGGGAGACTGGCATGTGCCACTCCCACTCTTCCTCCCTAACCCGGCCTGATGGGAGTATTGTGGAAGCCTGTCCCACAAGCATACACTGTACCCCAGGTATGTGGGTGGCAGTCAGTGTAAAAAAACAATACCACTGAGTGAGTCATTCTCACCTGTGGGAAAAGGCATGGGCCCGGGGCGGGGAGTGGGGGTGTTGGGGGAGAGGGAACTGGCTGCCTAGGGGGGCTTAGATTCAGTCTGCCTGTCCAGCAAATTCCTTCTAACACCAGGCCACAGCTGGAGTCCTGAGTTTGGGAAAGCCTTTCCCTTGCTAGAGGACTTGCCCCTTGTCCTCAACATCTGTTTGGCTGTTCATGAAAGCCTCTGGCACTTACAACAATGTTTCTTTTACCCCAAAGATCACGTGACCATTACAGTTAGCTTTGGGAGAACAGGAGTGAACAGACTCATTTTATCTATATGTCCATCTGTGGATCTCCAACCCTACTGAGAAAAACCACTTCCAGAAACGCTTCAGGAGTCCTGCAGAGGTAGAATTCCTGGAAGAGGCCGATAAGAGCCACTTTCAATACTCCTTGGTCACCCTCCTCCCTCCTGTTGTCCCAGTCATGGGCTGGAGGAGAGGAGCTCAGTGGGACAACTTGGGTAGAGGACTTGACACCCCACAATCCCCTTTGGCCTGCAGTAGGGAAGCTAGCTATAAGAGTATTTGGAAAAATGTTTCTACTATTTGCTTAAGGTGTGAAATCAGTTTGATTTACTTAAATCTCTAGTGTGGATTATTGCTGTCAGATAAGGATACAAACCATTGAGCTGAAGACAGAAGGTCAACAAAACTTACCACTGATATACTAGTTCATAGTAGACTTTATCTAGTGGATGGTTTTACAAGTGACCCGGGTACATAATTGGTATGTTTTGTTTGAAAGGGGCGTGGAGTTCCCAGGATGTTCTCTTCCCCATAGTGCCCTAATAAGCGACTGCATTTCCTGAGTTCTACACTTTTGTCACCCTTTATCATCAACGTATGCAAGCAGTTTAGGTAATGCTGATAGGACTATGAAAACTAAACATTATAAGATTGAATGGATTCACTGGCTAGGAGTTGCAGAAAATATCCTTATATTTATACTTTATAATGTATGCATGTTCTTACATGTATTCTCTCATTTAATCATTTCAAACCAGCTCTTGTGGCCTAGGTTCTCTATTGGCCTTGAGAGAATTTAGGGAATGTAATAACAGTGAAACCTCTCAGTGCCTTCCTATGATCTGCAAAGGCTCATGCTCCTGCTTCCTATCTAGCTCTGGTATTGACCTTCCTTTTAAATCTCATCTCCCACTGATCCTTAATTCTTAGTGTAGTTCTAGCAACAGCAAACCACTTGCAGGTGTCCGACTGTGACATGTTCTTTTACGCCTCTGTTCGTTCATTTATTCATTCATTCATGCATTGCTAGTTATATGCAGAGCACTGTGAGTAACTCTCCCCATCATGCATACGCCTCACTTACAGTCTAACACAGGTAAACTGTGTGTGATAAGAGCTTTGGTGTTGGTGCTGGGGACACTATGAGGAGGGCAATCAAACCCTGGCTTGAGTCGTTCCCATAAGGCAGGTCATGAAGTAAGTCATTTCGGTGGGAGGTCGAGTTTGACAGTAAGGAGCGGAGAAGGAGGCAGGCATTCGAGCTGGCACGGACCACGGGCCAGGCGGGGCTGGAGGAGTGATAAGGTTTGGTGTGGGCAGGTGAGCCAGCAGGTGTGCTGGTTTAGGACTTTCCCCTGTGGCCTGAAGGCAGCCATTAAGTGGTTTTTAAAGAGGGACCTGGCAGGGTGTGGATTGTTCAAAAGGCCTTTCTGGGGCATTTCCTGTTCTTCCTGCTTCTCCCCCGAAACGGTGCTGCGCAGGCTCTAGATGCATTTCAGGCGCCACCTCCTCCGTGTGTGCTGCAGGTTCCCCAGCTGTCCGGCCCTCTCCTCTGGTCTCCTAGAACCCTGGACATGCATCAGTTGCTTTTGCATTTTAACTCTCTGTTTACTTGTGTTCTTCCTGCAGGACCACTGGTTCTCAGAGTTCAAAATGCAGATTCTTGGCCCCCACCCCAAATTAAATTCTGATTTAATTTGGAATAGACTCTGGGAATCGCCAATTTTTAATAAGCAGAAATACTACAGTACACTGCGAACTTAATGGGGCCTCAGGCATTGCATATGTGTGTACACACAGGTATATGTACACACACCTGTACGTACATGTACATCCACATACTTTCTCACTTATCCTTAGAAACTGTATTTTTTAACAGCATGCCTGCTCCAGATTTGTGATACTGCAAATGTTTGATTTAATGAAAGAAGTTGCTCAAATTTATATATGTGAGTAGGGTTGGGGCCTAAATTAAAGCTCCCACATGACTCTGAGCCCAAGCTCTTTTACAGATCACAACGTCACAGCGGCCACATTGCAATGGCCTTTGAGAAGCAGGCAGTCCTGTTGAACCAGAGCATCCTAGAGACCCAGAAATGGGAACAGGGGGTCTTGAACTTGCATTTTGTAATTTTCAGTTGCTTGTTAGTATGATCTTCAAGCATACCGCTAAATCAGCATTAGACATCTGATTATGACAGATCTGGGAGGATACAAAACTGTAAAATTTAGCTCTAGCCCCCAGGAAATTTTGTGTCTACTGGAAGTAAAAGGCTAAAATGCACAAGCAATTGTATGGCTATGCAAGACAGCGAAGAGCAAATGGAGCCCGGCACACGGAAGAGCATCAGCACCCTCAGCGATAACAAGGAGGAAAAGAGGCAAGCGCCGTTAGCTGGGGGCTCTGCAGACACTTTTGGTAAGGAAGCACTTTTATGAGGATTGGCTTTAAGGAGGTGAGAAGCCATTCCTGGTGAGGGGAGTGACCGGGGCAGAGTGTGGCAGGAGGAGGGGCCCTGAGTGGCCAGTTCACCAGTTTGGAGCACAGATTTGTGTAGGGGGGCAATGGTTGTTAACCAGGAAGGGGACTTTGGCCCAGGCTCAGGAGGGCCGTAAGTAAAAGATTGGGATATGCCGGCTCCTTAGAAGTCATCGTCCGTAACTTCATTCACCTTATCCATCAAAGTCATGAATTTCTGAACGTGAGGTAATAACCCTATACTCCTCTTTTTGGAGAGCCCTGGCTACACTTGAGTTCCAGGTCAGTGGAAGGCAGACTAAGGTGCATCCTGGGACAGTTTCGTTTGGCTTTTTCACACAGAGGAATGTGTTCATGTCCCTGCCCGTTCTGTGTGCCTGTGCCCTGCACACACTGCCAAGCTGTCACATTCCCTGTTGTGCAATGTTTGCCAGTGCCTTCAATGAAAACATTTCTAAAAATCAGAACTATGATTTCTTTAGCTATTAATCCAAAACACAGTGCACAAACCGCCAGACACAGGCTCTAGAATAGAAGTTTTAGTTGCACACTGACCCTGTCACTGCTGAAACAAGATTCGTAGCTCTTTCACAAGTCTGGGCAGATAGCCTCGTTAGGAGTGTTTTCATCAGAGGTGTCACTTCTTAATAACCCTTTGATCCAGGATAATTTCTTTATAGTCTTAGATGGTAATTTTGCCCCAAGGAAGTCTGAGCGGTTTCCCATGAAGATTTTTGTTTTGTTTAGAGTTTGCCACAAATACTGAAAGAAGAAAGTCTCTGTTATTACTATGATTTATAGTTTTAAGTGGAAGGCTATAGTTTATTGAAAAATCATTTCTCTTCAGGGTCTTTCGCCTATAATCATCATCTGAAGCTAAAGTGCCCTATCCTCGAGTTCACAGAGGAATGTTCTCATACAACTACAAGAAAATGCGGAAAGTTTTGTTTGAGGAAATTCAACTCTTTCATCCCTCATGAGTTATTGCTTCAGGAATGCAGTTTACCAAAGTGGTTTAGAGACAGGTTTGTCATGGGGAAGTGTGTGCATTCCCAAAAGCAGCCACGTGGCTCTCCTCCCAAACCCCCACCGTGTTACTGGGATACCCCTGAGGTAGAGAATTGCTAAGCCTGTTTATTCTCTGGTTTGAGGCTGCATCTCCTTGTTGTAAGCCCTTACCAAAATAGATCGTTTGAGAATTGATCCACTGTATTTCCCTCAACAGAGCATTAACCTGGTACTTACAGTAAACAACAAAAGTGCTTCACTTGTGTTAATAGGAGCTCTTATTTTGGGAAAGGGAAAAATTTCTGGGTCTGTCAGTTATAGAAAATATTCCCCACTGGTTTGATTTTCAGATTCAGTGATTGCCTGTAAAAGTTAAAAGTAATTTTTTTTCTCTAGTTAGCCTTTTTGGTAAGTGGCTCTCTAAAATGCCCACTTTTTAGAGGGGAGGTGGTGGTGGATCAAACTTTTAATGGTAATCATTTTTCTCTTTTTACAAAGATGGTTTAAAGAATTCTGAATGTTATAGTTCATGTCCCACCCTTGGGTTCCTCATTCAAGGCTAATGGTTAAAAGTAAGTTCTTAAAGGAAACAAAATTAAAGCGAGAGGGAATTATCTCTTAATTGTTAAACAGTTTTACAATGAGTGTCCAGCCATCTGAAATAGAGGGAAACACGAAAAGCTTCATTCCTTACAGAGCAAGTGAAACTGGCAGCTGTGTCTTCATTCCACACAAATATGAAACTGAGAAAACATAGCCTTGAAGACCAGAAAGAACACAGACATTTTTTAGGCCTCTTTTATCAGAATTACCATGTCATACCAAGGAACCAGTTTATAAACTGTGCACAACAGTTCGAATAGAAAGCTGTAGAACTGAGTTGATGCTCTTTTCTCAAGGGCAAATGGTGCAAGTTTATGGTTTATAGTTAGAGGGCATGCTCTCATCCATGGTTTTTTATCTTTGCGATCAAAGATGGATTTGAGAATTTCTTTTTTTTAATGCCTGTGCAATAGCTGAGGATGCTACTTCCAAAAAAGGGAGCCGAACAGTCACATCTATTGCTGATGCTTTCAGAGCCTTGAGGATCTTGGAATACAGGGGTGGGCAAAACTAGGGTTACAGTTGTTTGTGTGGAGAAATACAAATTAATAAACAAGAATACGAGAATAAACTCTGTGTTCACATACTCACCACTATAGATCTACTTTTGCGCACCCCATGAACTCTGACATAGTTGACCAGTTGAAGTGACAGTTGCTAAAATCAAATGTATTTCAGTTAATAAAGAATGTGACAGTGATGTTAACAAGACTCACTCTCAAGTGGCAAGAAAAGAAATCTGTGTGTGCACTAGAAATTGTAAATGGAGGTGAAGTAGAATTGAGTAATTTGGGTTATTTTATTAAAATTTTAAAATATTAAAATGCAGCTGGATCATCTTACTCAGCTAGAGGTGGTATAAAAAACTTGGCAAGAGTGTGATTCTTTTCTGCTTCTTGGCCAGAATAATACTATATACATAAAATTTTAGAACACACAAATGCAGATTCTCTCTCCCCATTCCTCTCCCCCTTCTCCAAGATATTACAGAAAGTAAATGTGAGTCCTAATGTTTCTGGAACCTTCTTTGTCTTTCTCAGTCTGGTCACAATCTTGGGCAAAGAGTTCTCATGTGAATTCCATGGAGTTGATACTAGAGGTATATGTTTCTTTTCTCAACAGGAAAAATAGTTGCTAACTTCTCCCCCCAAATAAATAGCTGTACCAGTAAATCATGGTACAAATGGAAGACAACTCAACTTTTTAAAAACAGGCAAAAGATTTGAACAGGCATTTTCTCAAAAAAATTATTAAGCACAGGAAAACGTGTTGAACATTTTTACACAGTAGGAGAATTCAAATTAAAACCACATTATAACACCACTAGAATGGCCAAAATTTAGAGGAACAACCACACTAAATGTTTAGGAGACTGTGGAGCACTAGAACATTGAAAGTAGATGCCAACTGTTGAACAACTGATGGAATAAAAGCATAGAGAATGCATTTGTGCTAGACATTTGGAATAGTTTCCTTAAAGTGGCCCAGAGTGGATGCCTGGAGAAGAGAATGTAACCCTATCATACTACCCAGCTCCACAGTGAACAATATTTATGTAATCAGTCAATGATGTTTATTAGCTTCTTTTACATCCATGCTATTAGACAAATACATTGTTATTGTATATTCTCCTGGTGAAATAAACCTTTTGTCATCATATGGTCACTTCTTTTTATTTCTAGTATTTCTATTTCTCTTACAGTATATTTAATCTGCCATCGATGTGGTTATACTGCATTTCTTTTGATTAGTATTTGTCTTGTATCTTCTTTCATTCTTTGACTTTCTACCTTTTTCCATCTATGTTTTAGGTTTGTGTAAAACAGCAAGTAGTTATACTTCCTTTTTTGTTGTTTTTTTAAGTTGATTGAGATTCTCCCCATTACCATCTCCACCAACTCCATTTTCCTCTTTCTTCCAGTTTGGGAGAGAAAACCTTTCTTTTCTTTCTTTAAGTGGCTGTGCTTGGAATTTTAACCTGTTTATGTAACAAAATCTAAAGTGAGTCTTTACCCTCCTACAGAGCAAACAAGGATCTTAAAAGGCTGTAACTCTGGTCACCTTCCTTGTGACTCATGTGCAGTTGGTTGGCATTTTAAATGTATTTTTATTTTTCTTCTGAAGCACCATTAACTAGATGTTATTTCTTACTTATCCCATCATGGTTTGTTTATTTTTACATACATGCTTGTAATGTTTTTACTCACCATTTTCTTTCAGGCTTTTGAGAATGATTTCCTTCTTGAAATATGAGAAATTTGATACATCCTTTAAAAGTTTATTTGAAAACGTTTATTTGAAATCTGGTACACCCTTTAAAAGTTTATTTCATGAAGATATTTGGTGGTGAACTATCTCAGTTTTCTGAAATACATTTCTTTTGTCCTCATTCTTAAAAGCTATCTTTTTGCCATGTATAATGCGCTCTTACATTTTTGTGTGTGTTATAAATGGAATCATTATACCCATTATTATACTATTATACCCATGGTATATAATCATTATAGCCATGTATGAAGCACATCCTTATTTTTTCCCTCAAAAATTTGGGCAAAAAAGTGAGCATTATGTACGGCAAAATAGGGTAGCTTCACTGGTAACAAAGACTCTTAAGAGTTAGAAGGAGCCTCTCTGACCATTTAGCTGAGCTTTTTTCATTTTCAGAGAAAGTTCATCACTGCACAGAAGGGATATATGACTTTTCTAGGGACCCCTACTGCCCGCTAGATGAAGTACAATTTCTTAGCCTGAGACTGAAGATGTTCCCTGTCCTGCCCTCATTATCTCCACTCCAGGATCCCCACCATATATGCCCTGCTACTCTATGAGAACCCATTGCATTAGAGAAGTTGGTTTTCTCATTGTTCCCCCATGCCGTGTACCTGGGCCTATGTCATACTTCGCAGATAGAATGTCCTCCCTAAAGTTTCTACTTGGTCTAAGCTCTACTCTTCCATCAAGGCCTAAATTAAATACCATCTCTGCCATGGAGCCTTTCCCAACTGCCCTGGCACTAGATGTCTTTTCTTGCCCCTTACTCCTCCATCACCTGCAGGTAGCACTCAGCTTCACTGCTTGCTACTTTGATCTCTTTATAACTTGTTTGTCCAACTAGAACATAAGCCCATCTAGATTAGCGGCCTCCAAACAGTTTTGATAATGAAGATATCAGTGAACAATGGTTGAGCAGGCACCCCAAATATATGTATATTTCCTTATAAATTTTATGCATATGTAGTACTATTTATGTGATAAACACTACTATAAATTATCCACAGCAGTGAAATGAACAATGAGAGAAACAAGCAAGTGGGAGGCCCAGTCGTTTCTTCCTGTACCTCAGCATAATGATCTGAGAATCTTCTTGGGGTACTCTTACCCTATTGCTTGGTGTTCTTGGCCATAGTGCATAGCAGGCATTTGGTAAGTATTTGATGATGATGGGGCAGCTATGAGATGTTCAAGTGACCAGGTCAGAAGGTGAATATAGGAGATCTTTGAACCTTATATTCTCTTAACTCTGGACATCAGTACATTCAGTTTCTTCTTGAAACGTTCTATCCCATTTCTCCTGATCTACCTCCCCTATACTTGTTTTGAGAGTTGTAGCTTTATTATCCATCTCAAGATAAGCCACGCTTGATTTCCAATGCTCGGGTAGGGCGCATGCCCTTCCACACTCCTATGGGAGTCGATACTGTGCATAGTAAAAGCCATTTACAATTGTTCTCCAACGATTAGACTTTCTGTTGTTGAAGGCATGACAGTATCTTCTTCTCCATTGAATCCCTACTTCCCATCACAGCGCCCAGCACTTAGTAAATGTTGAAAACCTGTTGATTGAATAAACATGTGATGGAGAGGGAAGAAAGAGGTCGAATGTGCTTAAAGCCAATGTGGGGACCAAAGTCACAACAAAAGACAACCTGCTATTTAGTGTCCAGGATGGGGCAGAACACCCCCTTGTCCCCAAAATGATGTATGAATTGAATGATAGCTTAAGGCTGAGAAGTCTCTTGCACTTCATTTCTCAGTGGGAACCCTAGTGGTTGGTTGAACTGTTGTGTAGACTATATGTTCACTAAATTATGATAAACCTCTAAATTAAAATGAAACTCTCCAGACTTTTGTTAATGTGGTGTGTTGAGCTGGTACTAAAGACTGCAGAGGATGGAGGTACTGTCACACATGATGCAGCTATTTGGGGTGTTCTTCTATACATCTGCTTTTCCTGGAAAAGTACAAACTCATATTCAAGAATATAGACTGGGTTATTTGTAGTAATAATGAAAACCCTTTGAGTCGATTTTAAGGAAAAAGACTTCATTTGTCCCTGACTAGTGAAATTTTCTCTTTCTGGTAGCACAGGGATGATGTTACTGGATTCATTACTAATCCAAAATTCTATTTTTGTTGGAATTTTCAATCCTGATCAATACCAAACCTTTGTTTACACTGTTTAAAAAAATAAGCAAGTTTAATTTCTTCACCTTTCTTAAATTTTATTTTGTTCCTGTTTAAAGCATAATGTGATTGTCAAAAAGAGCCACAAAAACCAGATAGTAGCCAAGATATATACTTCTAAACTGTTAGCCTCTGACAAGAAGTGACTATACAACATAAAATGACATCTGATTAAAGCATCTGTCTCCTTGCCTTTTTTTTTTTAACTACCATAAAAAGCTGGCTGAGGTTCAAAGCCCTTGCATCAGCATTGCAGGAAATTTGGGTATGTGATAAAAATATTTTACCTTCAGTGCTAGGTTTTGCATTAGCCTGTTCACAATGAGCATTGGTGCTGTAGTTTGAAAAATCATGTTGAATCAGCAGATGAGGGAGGTAGAATTGTTTTCATTCCGTCCATGTAGTGGGAGAAGGAAATGATTTGGCATCATATTCCTCATGGCTAATATCCTGCAAGGCTTTTCTAAAATTATAAAATCAGAACTTGAAAGCTTAGAAGGGACCTTAGAAATCTACTAGTGGAAAGAGAAAAAAAAATGGAAAGGGAAATGGAATTAGCCAAACTAAGGGGCAGGATTCTTTTAGTTCTCAGCAGGAAACACATGTTTATCTGGAAAAGATTTTGGTTGGACAGGTTGTTTGTATAAGAATCTTTTTTGTGAGGAAGGAAGACCAACCTGAGCTTGGGGGCTGGGGCGAGGGTGGAGAGAGCGCTCTCTAAGTTTCCAGTGAGTGAGAAAAAATAGATTTCAAATAGGAAAACCCTGCTTTCACAGAGAAGCTATGCTACTGCTATTAGTTTGCTTTTGAGTTATTTGTGATTATATTCATTTTCTAAGACATGTTGGTTATGTGGTACCTTTAGTATTAGATACTATAAAAACAGAAATAGTAACTTTCTAAAAGCTATGGAAAACTTATGTCCACACTAAAACCTGCTCACAGATGTTTAGAGTAGCTTCATTCATAATTGCTAAGATTTGGAAGCAACCAAGGTATTTATCAGGAGGTGAAAAGATAAACGGTAGTCCACCTGGACAATGCAGTATCATTCAGTGCTAAGAAGAATTGAGTAATCAAGCCATGAAAAGACAAGAAAGAATCTTAAATGACTATTAGTAAGTGAAAGAGGCCAACATGAGGAGGCTGCCTGCCGTACAATTCCAATTATGTGACCTTCTGGAAAAGGCAGAACTACAGAGACAGTGAAAAGTGCAGCGGGTCCAGGATGCGGATGAGGGCAGGAGGTAAGCGGACAAAGCACAGAGGATGTTTATGGCGTGAAAGTGCTCTGTATGATACCGTCATGATGGACTCATGTCATTTTACATTTTCTAAGCCCAAGGGTGAACCCTAAGCCAAGCTATGGACTTTGGGTGCTATGATGTGCCCGTGCGGGCTCATCCTTCCTAACCAGCGTGCCGTTCTGGGGGGCGCTGATGATAAGGAGAAGGCTGTGGGTGTGTAGAGCAGGGGGTACATGAGAAGTGTCTGTTCCTCCCTCTCAATTTCACTGTGAATCTAAAATGTTCTAAAAAATAAAATGCTTTAAAATTATAGGAATGTGTTCTGGGTGAAAAGCAGTTGGCGAAATAGCACACAGAGTGTGACACCACCTATGCGAGATTGTGTGTCTCTCCAGTATGTGTATTTGGCATGTTCACCAAAATAGTCAAAGTGGTTCAAAGTATGGGAACATTTAAGATGATTTCTTTTAAAGAAACTTTTTTGCTTTATAGTTTTCTGTATCATTTGAGTTTTCTATAGCGATCGCATATTATCTTTATTGAAAAACAACCACCAAAGAGCAAAAAGAGACATTTTATGTGTTGCCCCTGCTCAGCCAGTTGAAACCATATGATGGCTTCATTCTTATTTTGAGTTCCAAAGGTTATCGGGGGACTGGAGATACCATGAGTAGGACATTTTTCTCCCCAGTTAAATTTAGTAATGGAGAACAGAAAAATGGCCGCATAATTGGAAACGTTTCCATTTTTAAGCATATAAACCCAGATACTGTTTGTAACTTGAGCTTGGAGTTGAAGATAATGTCATTCTGAACTGTTTTCCATGGAGTCAGGATGACAGTGAGAGCAACATTCCAGTCCAACATGATGGACCAGAAATCCGTGTCCTCCTCATCCTGAAAGCTGGTGGTTATGATCCACTGAGCAATGTTTAATTTTCATTTTAAAACACTGAAGAGTGAAGAAGTGGCAGCTGGAATTCTACTCATGGATGAAATCAGTGGTGGGAAATGAAATATCTGTAGAGTCACAGCAGCAGAAATTCTTACCAGTTTTGTAGAAGGGAATTGTAGGAGTCTTGCATTTAACCTTAGGGGGCAGGAGGGAATTTCTGTCATTAAATGATGTGTGCAGAAAGGAGCAGGCACAATACTAGTTGAAGATTATTATTGTAAGAATTTTCTATTTACACTTCACTTCATTCCACAAAGAGCGTGGAGCAGCTTGTTGGGAAGTGTATGTGACAGCGAAGCACAAATCAGAGCTCAGGACGGGGGGAAGCGTGAAGTCGTTCTGTGGCAGACGGCATGGGTGCCCTGCTCGTATTTCTTCTCCCACCATGAAGGAAGGCTGGAAATGGGGGCGAGTTCACTCCCTCACCCCTTGAAGCAGCCATCAGCTGATGGCAGATGGGAGCTGGAGGATACAGACCCCAGTTTCCTTGTCTGTTGAGGATCCCCAAAGGAGCCCAGTCAGTGGCATGACAAAGGGAGGAAAAGATGGAGTGGGGTCCTCAGAGCCAAGGGTGCTAGGTCAGGGAGGTTGGCATTGCTATCCACTGAATAGACTTAGTGGATGAGATCTTCTAGCTTTTAAAAAAAGTGTTTGCTTATTGATTTTAGAGAGAGGAGAAGGGGATGGGTATTTGTGGGGGTGGGGGGGCAGAGAGAGAGATCAATTTTTGTTGTTCCACTTATTTATGCATTCATTGGTTGATTCTTGTATGTGCCCTGACCCACAGCCTTGGCATATTGGGACAGTGCTCTAACCAAATGAGCTACCTGACCAAGGCCAAGTCTTCTAGCTTCTTAATAAAAGGATCCCTGGTTCTCCAAGGTTGGCAACAGGGAGAACTGCCACCTGGGCCATGTGGCTAGACCTCGTAGCCCAGGTTACCTTCCTCTTGGGGAGTCTCACTTTTCACTAGGACCCTCTCTGTCTACCATGGTACCCAGAGGTCGGTGGCTCCCCATTAGTGCACTCTCTGAAGCAGAGCTCAGGCCTGGCTGGACCATGTAAACCAAGGCAGAAGCTGAACTGTACACAGAATGTTATGCACTGGGCGGTTTCTCTTAACAAGGGATGGCTCCTATATTCTCTGTGTGCCATCACTACTGAGCTCATGCCTAGCCTGCCTCAGCCTGCCTTTGCAGAGCCTTGTAGACACCTCATTTCTGGGGCCGCAAGTCCATAGTTGAGGGAGTGAGGACCGGGGGGAAGGCTAGTCTCTCACCCGAGTAAGGCCCTCCGTGAAAGTTATTTCGCTTTCTGAGAACTCACTTTTCTCTCAATGTTGGATAGCGAAAATCTCACCACCCTTTGGGGAAAACCTACTCCTGCGACTCTGCTATGGCACAAATAGGGCGACTGCAGTGAGCCTGACTTCCATACAGGAGGCTCACATAGACTGTTGCATGGAAGTCATCCTGCTAAGAGTGTGACATGATCCAGTTGTGTGTCATAAGCATAACTAGATGAATTAAGGTTGGATTGCCAAGGGGGAAAACCTTATGGAGAGAGGCCAGTTAGAAATTATTACATAGTCCTGATGAGAGGGGGAAGAAGGCCTGAACTGTACCCAATGAGCATGGGTGGGAGAGATCCAGTTGGATCATGGTAGATTAAGTAGAACTTGATGATTGATTGGTTGTGGGTGGAAAAGGATCTGGAGATATTGCTAACTTTTTTTTTTTTTCCTGAATGACTCCAATGATGGTACTATTATACAGGAGAAAGAGTGGCTTGAAGAGTAAGAAGAGTGTTCAGCCTACAAATATCAAGTCGTAGAGAGGTGCTGAGCATCTACTTAGAAATAAGTTTAGCAGTTAGAAGCCAGAGCTAGAGCTGTAGATTTGAGAGTCCTCAGTGTACAGCCAGTTCTGAGAAGCCAAGAGAAGGTATGAAGTCTCTGAGGAGATGAATGATCATCCATAAAGACCAGGAGAATGGTGTACAAAGAACCTAGGGATACACAGATGTTTAAAGACTGGGTGGAAGAGAAGAGCTGAAGGAGAAATTGTAGTGAGAGGAACCATATATTGTTGGAGCCAAGGTCTCTTTCTTCAAGGACTAGAAAGGGAGCGTTTATGCGTCAAACAAGGCTCTCGTCTCATAACAGTGGAGTGAGAGGTCTTTCCCCTGGCTTTTGATGGAATTTTGGTCATATCCAATCTCTGTTCTGATCACCTTCCTGCTGACAGAGAAGGCGGGAGTGATGTACGAGGCCGGGATCAGCTTTCAGGGTGCTGTTAGCCATGAGTCTTAAAGAGAGTCAGTCTAGTAACACATTATTTTTCTCCCCTGCTTTTGCCCACAATGGTCACGTTCATGAGTTTGCATGATGACAGGTATCTATGTGGGCCGAGCTTCCTCCGAGGGAGACCGAGCCCTAGGAAACACCTGTGTATGGCTCCTGGGGAGTCCGGTCTCATAAAGCACCGAGTCTAATCACTCTGCCTGAATTTGGAAACTACTGTGAGTCATATGGTTAAGCTCTTTTCAAAAACCGGAGAGGATTCAGCGCTACTCAGAGCCGTTTGGGGGCTTTGCTTTGCCACTTAAAATACCAACACCCTTGGCGACCGGGTTTGGCACAGGTTCCAAGACCCCTCCCCTCTCCTGGCTCCCTGAGTTTCCCTTCTTTTTTTTCCAAACAGCTGCTAATCTCAGCCCACTTATGAAATCTTTCTTAATTAGAGGACTGGGTATGCAACCCCTGTGATTCTTTTATCACTCAACACCCACTAAGTGCTCTCACCCATTGGTTGTGTATTCCTGTTCTAAAAACTCATTTAAATTACATATTTTCTTATTGCATGTCCTAATCCTTTTGTGTTCGTGGCATTATTGTCTTAGGCAGGAATCACCTAAGTTTAAATTGTTATGCATCATTCTTTATGCACACAATTTCGTGATCAGATGGTTGCTTATTCATGTGTTTGATGATAATAAGCAAAATTCTGTCCCTACCATATCTCATTACGTTTCGCGGTCATATTTTAGAGACATAAACAACATAATACTTTCTAATTCTTCCTTGACCAGTAACTTTTAGTAAACTCTAAGGTTTTCTTATTTTGTTTTTCTCATAGTTTTTCCCTCCCATGTGTACAAATGATAAAACCAGTATCTCAGGAAGAAGAAAAAAAGACATGTGATAGCATTACTCAGTTGTTCAACAATAGTAAATGGAGTCTGGCGTCCCCACTTCTGTCATTGGCTGCTTGACCTCACTTAACCTTCCTGTTAGCTTCTGTTTCCTCACCAGAAAATGCATTACTTTCCAGAAGACCCAATGTTAATAAAGGACAAAATGTAGTGTGGTGTTACCCAGAGCCTTGGCAAAAAATAAGAGTGGCAGGTGCTTGCCGACTGGCACTAGCTAGCTAGATGAACCTTGGGCATGGTGTTTAACTCCTCTAGGTGATGGTTTCCTAGGTATTGATTTCTCTTCTAGGCAATTAGGTGGTTGAATTAAAACTCCTTCCTATTCCTTGACCTCTATGATAGTTTGAAGTAAGGGTTTTAACCAGTTATAATAGGTAACACTTAGTTGCTACCTACCGGGCACTTTCCTAATTATGTTGCATTTCTCAGCAAGTCCCCAGGATGGCCCTTTGAGGAGGGTTCTCTTGCCCTTCATGTTCAACAAATGAGGAAACTGAAGCAGAGGAAATGAAACCACTTGCTCTGCGTCACCCAGTTTATAAGGGGGAAAAGCAGGGTTCATGCTGGGCTCCAGACCCTGTGCCCTTGACCTCCACGCTGTCAGCCCGCTGCATAGAAAGGCTGAACAGCCTCCCCTGCACGGCCCCTGCATGGCCCCTGAAAGACATGCGACAGATGGTAGTAAACCTCAGTGCCTCTGAAATTAACCAAATTCAACTTAAAGTTGCATTTGACACCGAATCAAAGTTATTTCCATTATGCACTTTATATCAGCAATTCCGTAAATTAAAAAGTGCCACATCATAGGTTTTCTTCTCTAATTTGCTCACAATGATTTGAAAGTGAGGGCTATGATCTATGCTTTTGGTTTACATCAGAATGTTTCAGAAGTACTTTCACATATAGACTTCTACTGCTGGAATATAAAAACTTAAATTTAGCTAGGTAGAACAAAAAACTTAAGAGGCTATTACTGTTTTTGAGATAAAGTTAAAACAGTTTTATAGAGACTTCAGAGAACGTCCTCCCCAACAAAACCTCATGTTAGCAAAACAGGTTCAAGTGAAGCAAAGCTTTTTGCAATAAAAACTTACTGTGGGTTTTGTTTTTTGTTTTTTTTTTTTTGGTGGCTCCTAATCACGTGTTTTCTAAAATTCCCCAAAACAGTGTGTGGGATGACAATCAGATTTTACAAAATAGAATTTATATCAAAATATTTCACCATTATATTTGAAATAATTATTCTCCGCCCTGTTGATGGGATGGCTTATAAAAACCAAGTCAGATCAGGGCTCCAGGCCCGAGTGCCTCCGGAGACCGGAGCGTGTTTCCATGCTGTGGCCCTGAGCCAACTTCCTATTTACTTAGAGCCATTGAGCACCTTCGGAGCAAAACAGAAGTTGTGATGCAAGTTTTGGCTGCAGAGCATGTTAGGATTGCCTGACGTGTTCAACTAACATTTGATCTGAAAGAGTTCTCAAAGCCTGGGTTGGTTTAAGGCAAAACAGGATTAAACAGTCTTTAGTAGTCCTTTTAACCGAGTCCCAAGTCAACAGGAGGGTTGCAAACAATGAGGAAGCGCTCTCTGCGCTCTGTAAAGTAGGGGTGAGTCCTTACTCAGGTGAACATTGTGCAGTCTGAAAGCTCTTTCTTCCTGTTCACGGCATCAATCAAGAGACCTGTGTCAGAGAAAGCCATTTGAAACAATGGGGGCCCCATTCTCTTAAATGACCAAATGCCTTGCGAATTCCCGTGTGTGTGTGTGTGTGTGTGTGTGTGTGAGTGCGTGCATGCGTGTGCTTGCTTCTTAAACAAAAAGAAGCACACGTGCAAAAGAATACGTACAGAACAGGGAAGAGTGTTGTTTAGTGACAATGACCACGTAGGCAGTGCTTGTGAGGTGCCCGGGTTACAGAGTGAAAGGGCCACAGCAGCCAGGGTTGTGGGATAAGGGAAAAGATTGAGGCGCAGTCCCAGGTTGCTATGGGAACAACGAACGGGGCGGGGCGGGGGGGGGGCGGATATTTTTCCTTGATTCAGGATTTGGGAGAGGCTACTTTATCTCCAAAGAGCCTAAGGGCTCTGAGGGAGATAAATAAGTTTAAGTTCACTCGTTAAAAACCATAAATAGGGAAGGGCATTCCAGGAGGGGCTAAAGGCGTTAGCAGAGGCTGAAGGGATTGCGTACAATCACAAGGAGCTTCTCCCTAAGTCCTTCTGGCTGTAAGGAATCTCCTGGAAGATCATAGGTAATGATGCTGCTATGGTAATAGTTGTTGAGGGGGAAAAAAGGGTTTGACTTATGAAATATTAAAAATGCAAGTGAGCTGACATTTTAACTGATCTTTCTAGTGTTATGGGATTAAATAAGTAAATTCTTGGCAATTAGACCCCCCAGGGAGGATTTAATTTGCATCTAGATGTGCTATGTTGAGTTCAATCTAAGTTTTGCACTGGCCAGCACTGAGCAGCACGTTAGTGATAACAGAGGTTAGATAGGGAGTACCATTAGGCCAATTTTTATCATCTGCCAACAAGGTAACATTCAAATCAGTGGATTGATCCCCGACCTGTGAACCAAAGGGTCTCTAGTTCAATTCCCAGTGAGGACACATGCCTGGGTTGTGGGCCAGGTCCCCAGAAGGGGATGTGTGAGAGGCAACCACACATTGATGTTTCTCTCACTCTCTCTCTCCCCCTCCCTTTCTCTAAAAACAAAAAATAAATAAAATAAAAAATCTGTTCATTTTGTGGTTAGTAAATGGCTCCTGGAAGTATTGTGGAAGGAAGCAGTACAATAGAGTGAGTCTGTTTTATGTGACCTTTATCTAAAATTGTAAGAATCTCCCAGGAATGTTGATTGTGACACCGCCCTCATGGGGCTGTTGGGCTGGGGGCAAGGGTGTGTTTTATCTTCTTTGGATAGATGTGAAACCTGAGAACAGAAGTAATGAGATCGCTTGCTGAAGATTTTACACACACACATACACCCTCTCCCCAAAACTGAAACAGGTAAAATTTTTACTGTGCTAGAGCCCCTGAAGCCACTGGTGTCTTAGCCAAATTCATTTTGACTATTTCTGCATTCCATTCTTTGAGATTTCTGATGTAGGCTCTAATTTTTACTGTTAAAAAGAATGTAGCAATTGATATGTATACAGGGTACATTCTTGCTTTCTGGTATCATTTTTTGTTTGTTTGTTTTAAATTTTCACCCAGGGGTGTATTTATTGATTTTAGAGAGAGTGTAAAGGGGGTGGGGAGAGAGAAACATTCATCAGTTGCCTCCCGTACACTCCCAGGCTGGGGAATAGAGCCTGAGTATGTGTCCTGACTGGAGGCCGAACCCGCAGCCTTGTGCTGTACGGGATGATGCTCCAACTAAGTAAGCCACCCGGCCCAGGCACTTTCTGGTATTGTTTATAGGGAAAAAAAAAAGCAGAAATCGAATTGCTAAGTGAAAAAGAAATGTGTATTTAAGACTTTAACAGGTATTATGAAATTGAATGCCAAAAAAAAAAAATTGTGGTTGACCCTTGGACAAATACAAGTTTGAACCACATGGGTTCACTAATATGTGGATTTTTTTCCCCATTAAATAAATATTGTAAATGTATTTTTTCTTTCTTAATGATTTACTTAATCTTTTCTCTAGCTTGCTTTTTTGTAAGACTGCAGTATATAACACATGTAGAGCATACAAAATATGTTAATTGACTGTTATTGATAAGGCTTATGGTCAACAGTAGGCTATTAGTTAAGTTTTTGGAGGAGTCAAAAGTTATACATGGATTTTCAACTGCCTGGGTGGGGTTGGGGGTGTGCCCTCAACACCATGCTATTCAAGGGTTATGTGCCTAACTCTGTGCTGAACACTTGGGATGCATTACCTCGTTCAGTCCTTGGGAATAAAACCTATCAGGAAAGCACTTCCTGGTTTATCTTCTAGTCTTACTTTTCAAAAGTTTTTTTTTTTAATACAAGTTCAATTTTCGACATCTATTGAAATTATCATACTTATTTTCTTTCACCTGCTACTAGAATAAGATATAATAATAGGTTTTCTAATAATATACCCATTGTTATGCCCCTGGGAAAATTCCCTTGGTCCGCATGGTTTTTTCTTTTAAGATAATGCTGGATAGTATGGACGTTCCCAGTTATCTGAGTGTAATTGCTACTGGGCAAAGTCTACATAAAAGGAATCCTTCAAAATGAGGACTAAATTTTGTTAACAGTTAAAAAGTGGGAGGAGGAGTTTGAAAAAGAAAACTAAAATTGTGTAAATATTATATTGAACAAATTTTCTTATTTTTCTCTAGGCACTAATTTTTAGAACAAAATATTTTTTCAGGCAATTTTATTATCTCAGAGTACTATTTTATTTTTGATTTTTATAATAGAATTGTAAATAGGATATTTTTAACAAGCATTTGAGGCATCATTATTTCTCATGGGCCTTTCCTTATATGTTGGTATTCAAATTATTCTCTCTTAAAATGACCATCACGCCATTTTTTGTATCAAATTTCTTTTGTTCGGTTGTTAACTGATCTACCTGCCAGAGCCTTATCTGCCGTTGACTTGGGTGTGAAGTTTAAAGTGTCACTGTCCCTAGACTGCATGAAAATTCTTCAGCTGTTGCAAGATTTTTCATTTTACTTTGCAGTTAGTTTATATCGCATACGAAGACAGCCATCACATATACTGCCACATCCAATACACTGAGAAGCCAATGTGATGGCCAGAAAAGATGCTATTATTAAGTGGAAAGGAATATTTGTGTTGGGGACTAACTGTAAAAGAATAGTAAAGCAAAGACCCCAGAACATGAAAATAGTCACTAATATTTTCTTATATTGCTTTCCTATTCACTTTGTAATTAATTATACAGACTTCAATAATGAAGACCACCCCATCGATATTTATGAGTAAACTTGATATAAAAGCATAAGGTAATACTTTTCCTGGGGTCCATAACTGGAATTTAGGTGGTCCAGAAATAATGAGAAAAATTTTTTCACCATTATTTTCATTAACTTGTAGTGTAAATATAGCATTTTCTTCCATTTATAAATAAGCCATAGTGGTATTAGCAGTATTTCTATTGTAACAATAGAAATCACAGATTATTTTCATATTATATTACACTTTTCACAGATATGAAATGCAACTTACCCACATCACTACTTCAAAATTATTATAATGACTAGGTCTGCCACTAAGTATTTAATTAACTTATAGAAGCAGCATATATATTATTCTATCTCACTTACAATACATTTTAATAGTTGTTTTTCTTTGTAATTTTATATATCCTATTTTCTTAGATTATAAAGCTTTATTCTGCTAAGGGATCCATAGGCTTCACTAGACTCTCTAGGGGGGTTCATGACATAAAGATTATTATTAACCTTCATTTGTTTTATTCTGCTATATCTTAGAATATATCAGCTATATCTTTTATTCCTAATTAGCACTGTATCCCAGTTTCCTTTAAAATTGGGCTCTTTCTTTTCTTTTTTTCTGAAACAGGTTTAAACATTAACATTACCTTGTCCGTGAAGCTTTAAAACAATTCACGAACAAAACCATCAGGGCCAGATGGTTTATGACATGCAGTCCTTAGCAAACTTTCTCAATTTCTTCCAAAAAAATTAGTCTATTTGGTTTATTTAGCTCTTCTTCAATTACTTTTGGTCATTTGTATTTTCATGGAAATCTATTTCTTCCAGGTTTTAAAATTTATTAGCAAATTATTCTTACACAATTCCTTAAATTTCCTTTGCATCTGTGATTAATTTAAAAACAGTATTGACATCAGTTTTTAAATTAATCACAAGTCTGCATATTTGGAAAAAATTCTAGTATAATTATGTGGAAGACATTTACCTGCCTTTAGATGGTGCATTGTTTTCAGAGTCTTCAGATTAGGAGCCACTATGTAAAAAATGTGATGTTAGAAAAGGAACTTCGCACCTATTCCAGGTTACTTTCCACCTGTTCCCAGTTAACAGAGGTGGTGCCAGGACTGATGCTTTTGGGCAGCTCTCTCAGTGCGCTGTGGGCAGCCCCCTCATTCAGTTCGTTGAGGATGCCACAGTGAAAGCAGAGTAATGAGAAACTGTTTCACCAGCTAGTAGTTGGAACCAGTCGACAGACCTAAGTCCCACCAGCTGGACAGGAGCTAGGAGACCCTGTTGCTGACATACCGGAGCAGGGGAACCTTGGGGAGCCCCTGGTCTGTGCTAGGGTGACTGACCCAAGAGAGCCAGTTGTAACCAGGCAGCGGGACTCTCAGGGGTCACATACATCTAACCTTAAAAATTAAGAACCTTACGGTCACTAGAAAAGCATGATGATTTTCTGGGGTGTCTTACGTCTTGAAGAATGAAAAAATAATTTAGGGGGCATTTTGAACTAAAAAGCATTCTCAAACATTAGGTGCAAGTTGATGTATTACACACTTTTTTTCCCCTTTCTTTTAATAAACAGCTACTCTCCAGAGAGACCGAATCTTCAAACATTTTACCAGGAAGCGCCAAAGGGCTATGCGAAGGCGAGTCCACCAGATCAACGGACACAAGTTTATGGCCACTTACCTGAGGCAGCCCACCTACTGCTCACACTGCAGGGAGTTTATCTGGTAAGAGGTCCCCTCGCAGAAGGAGAAAACAGTTTAGTATCTGCAGCATGAATGGAGATCTACACTTCTGTGCACACTTTTGTCATTTTGTTTAAGGCAGAGGAACTGGTTCAGAGGAATTTCTGAATATCGATCAAATACTTTGTATTTTGGTTTTTTGGAGATGACTTTGGATTTTATACCTTTTAGCAGTCAGAATCCAGAGTTAGTGTTTCTATCATTTTTAACCAAGAAGAGAGTCTGGCCCTGCCCCGGACATTGATGGGAAACCTACCAATGCGCTATGGCAACTATATATGTCGCCTTTAGGAAGAAGTTCCGACCGCATTTTCTGTTGAAAAACTCAGAAGCCGTGGCATCTTTGAGCCCCTTTCCCTTCTTTGCGGTGGTCTGCGCTGTCTAATTAGCTGTAGCCCCTCCTCTCCCTGTGGCTTGCCTGACCCAAAGGATGACTGTTCAGTGCTCTGTATTTCACGCCACACCATTCTGCTTCCCTCCTTCATGTGACCTGCCTACCCTGTAGGCATTTGTGGTGACAACCCATGACCACAACGAAGGTTCTAAATGGAAACTTATCTGTTAATGTCACTATATTTTTTCCACCAAGGAAACATTAACTCCCACCCAACCAGCCTTGCTCACCATTGTCTCTCTCTCTTTGTCTCTCCATCTCTGTCACACACACATTCACACACACACACACACACACACACACACAATATTGGTATATGTGCTACATATACATGGTTAAAAGTCTGAACTCTGAAATTCAGTCTTATCACCAACTAGATGTGTGAACATAGACAAGTTATATAACCAATTAATGTCTCCTCATTTGTGAAATGGAGTAAATAATTTTATTTTGTTTCTATAATAAACTTTTATATAGCCCTTAAAGTGCCAGGCCCTGTTCTCAGTATTTTACATTATCAACTCTTTTGATTTTCATGATAACCATGTAATGTAGGTACTGTGATCATTATCCCTTTTCATAAGGAAACTATGGCTCAGAGAAGCTAGCAACCTGCCTTTAATCACACCCAGGCCATCTGGTTTCAGGGGCTGTGCTCTTAGCCAGCACATCTTACAGGCTTAGTAAATATGGCCTCTGTTAATGAGAATAAGAATTCTATCACCCAGAACCTCTGTGGGGGAGCGACAGAAATGAACACTGCGGGCAGGGCGGGCATACCACGGCCGTGCTTCTGCTCTTCCATGGACTGCGGGTGATGTGGGCTTAGGGAGGAGGAAGGGCGCCTGGGGTCAGGCAGCAGTGCGGGACTCCCCCGTTGGTGTCCGTGTGGGTCCCTGCATCTGTAAGGTGGTGGAGTGATGCTTCACCTGCAGCTCAGACGCTCATGCAGATGAGGGCTGATTTTCAGTGAGGACCTGGGCGACTGCCACAGAGGCGGGTGGAGTGAGAATTGCCAGCACCCACCCATTTGTTTACATCGTGTGGAGCCTTCTGATCCCTCGGATGGTTTCCTCTGTGTCTTGTGGTAACAAACAAGGGCTCTAAAATCACATCATCCTTGCTTCTTCGCTGAAAATGTGTTTTTCATAAAAGACCAGATGATAAAATTTGTTTTCCTTAAGTGCTGCAATTACAGGAGCATTGTTGCTGAAATATTCATCTGACGGTAGTTTTTGTCTCTGTTGTCTTGAACAGGGGAGTATTTGGGAAACAGGGTTATCAATGCCAAGGTAAGAAAACATTTTTAAAACTGTTTTTAATCTTGTTCCTATGTTAAAAAGTGATTATGCCAAAAGGAAACAGGATACATTCCATTAATATTGTGATAACTCTTTGTAGGCCACATGGGACCCCAACAGAATTACAACTCTAGTTTTATTTACATTTTGGCTCTGTGTTTTAGACATTGTAGAGGGGACATTTTTATTCCTAAAGTCAGGATACCTAATAAAGTTTAGTTGTTGAAAGTTTTGTCTCTGCAATAACATGAAAGGACTAAAAGCTAATGCCATTTTATGAGCAGTACCCTTGAATCTTGAAGATAATTTTTTTTTTTTAATGATCCCATTGTCAATAGGGGTGAGAACTAGCACAGTGCTCTTTTCTCTTTACCTGATTAAAAATGGAAGCTAGTCTCCAAGTTACCTTTTTGACTTTTAAAAAAATGTGAGAAGTGTCTGAAGTTAAGCTAATAATGATCTTTCTTGTATGTTATTACACATTCAGTTTATTTTGATTTTCACAATTCTAAGATCAATCTCATTTACTGATGTTCAGGCAGAATCGGGGTGAAATGAAAGGAGGAGGGATGAAAGAAGACCCCTTCCTCAGGAGAGTTAGCTGGCTAGATTGGGTTTGTCTTTTATTGGGCCCCCCTTGTTGTTTGGCTTGTCCATCATCACGTGGTTTACATATATGGTACCCTCTTGGTCTACACTCTATAGATGACTGGTGAAATAGCACTACATAGACTAGCGTGGTACCCTACATGTAAATAAAGAAACCCTACCTTCTCTTGTGAGGAAGGTAAGGTAAAACATCATTTCCCTTGAAATGAAATAGGACATACCCTTGGATCTAATTTTGACTTTGATATGTATGAACATTTCTGTTGAGTTCTGAAATTTAGAAAAAGTGAGTATATAATCAGTACAATGACAGTCATTGACCTTAAGTGATTAATCCCAGCCCCAAAAAAGAACATAAGTCACGGGTCAGAATCGAAGTCACTTTTTGGCCTGGACCTCTGCAGCACAGGGCTATGCCCTGCAGTTAGCTCTAGTCCATCGTGTGCATAGTGCCAGGGTATTTGATGGGCTGATTTTCAGTGGGCCACCTGCTGTTAAAAGACCAGGAAAGAACATTGGTCAGGAGACAGACAGACTCCAGTTTGCTCATATCTTGCCAAGGGATATAAAACAAAACACCTGGTTGGAGAAAGGTATACCATGTTACACTAATTAAAAGCACATAGACAAAGCAAACTTAAGAACAAGGAAAATGATAAGAGATAAGAGAGGCATTATGTAACAATAAACGGGTCAGTTCTTTAAGACATAATTCTTAACGTGTGTGCACCTAACAGACATGAAAACATGTGAAGCAAAAGGCAAAGCTATAAGGATGTGTAGACAAATCCCCGGTTATAGTTGGAGACTTTAGTAACTCAGGCATAAAGTCAGTGAGGATATCACAACTTGATCAAAGTGACATGTGTAGAATATTCTAACAACTGCAGAATGCACAATCTTCTCAAGCTCACAAGGAACATTTATCAACATAGACCACATTCTGGACTATAAAACAATCCTTAACCAATTTAAAAGAATAGAAATCATAAAAAGTATCTTTTTAGACCACAGTGGAATTAAACTATAAGTGAAGAAAAGAAAGGTAACTGGAAAGCCCCCAAGTATTTGGAGACTAAACAACACATTCTAAAGAACATATGGGTAAAAGAAGGCTCAAGAGAAAATAAAAAATATTTTGAACCAACTAAAAATGAAAGTACAGTTGACCCTTAAACAACATGGTTTTAAAACCATTGGGTCCACTTATATGTGGGTCTCCTTTTACATGGATTGTTTTCAATAAATATCTGTACTGTTTCTATCCATGGTTGGGGGTATGCAGATGTGGCAGGCCAAATGAATGCATTGATTTATACCTTTTATGTAGGAGACTGAGCATCCATGGATTTTGGTGTTGGCCGGGGGGAAAGGGGTGGTCCTGAAACTAATCCCGCAAAGATACCGAGGAACAAGTTAAGTCTGGGGAGACTTAAAAGTTATAAATGGATTTCCAACTGCACGAGGAGTCAGTGCCCCCGACCCCCACATTGTTCAAGGGTCAACTGTACATTTTATCAAAACATGTGAGATTTAATGAAAGCAGTGCTTAGAGGAAAATTTCTATTAATAAATGCGCATATTAGAAAAAAGAAAAAGGTAAAAATCAATAATGTAAGTTTCATCATGGGAAACTAGAAAAAGAGAAACTTAAGCTTAAAATGAGCAGCAAAAAAGAAATAAAATGAGAGCAGAAATCTGTTGAAATTAGTAAAACAATAGAGAAAAATCTATAAATCAAAAGCTGGTTCACTGAAAAGACCAATAAAATCAATAAAACCTCTAGCCAAGCTAACTGAAAGAAAAGCTCAAATGCCTCAGAATATAAGGATTTTCTACGCGCATGACAATTTTGAGGTCTCCTCGTATAAAAAAATCAGTTCCCTGAGAACTTTCAATCTGGCTCTTCTGAGAATTCAATCTGATGAAAGCTATGTTTTAAAGTATGGTACTATTTGCTGACATGTCATCTATCTTTATGTATTTAATCCTAAAAACTTCCACATGTCTTGAAAGATCTTAAAAATGATGTGTATTTTCATACTGCTTCATTGCACATGTTCATCCTTGAATGGCAAGCTGGACTTCGTCTGTACTATGTCAGTGGTCTAGATGAAAATGAAAAAGTTATTCAGAGTTCTAAATATTCAAACAATTGATTGAGTCATTCTGCAGATATTTAATGAATATGTACTCTGTTCAAGACATCATGCTGGCTGGGAATTCCGAGAGCATTCGAGGCTCTCTGTGGAAAATTTGAAATGAGGGGGGCACGGTAAGGGAAGGATATCAGAGGAGGGAAGGATGGTTTCAGTCTAGAAGAGTATCCAGGGGTAGTATTTTCACGGAAGAGACATTTTTTTAAAAGTTGTGTCTTATTATAAACTTAAGATTTAGTTAGACAATAGGATTGAGAAGGGCAGAGAGAGCGTGTGGGGGAGGGTGAAGTCTTGCTCCCGGAAGAGCAACACATCTAGTTTTTATTGGAAAAAAGAACTCCCATAGAAGAAGGAGACAGGTAAGATTGGGGTGGGCTCTGCAGGGCCTGAAACCTGGCTGGGAGATTTGAATTCTCTTGACTGACAGCGAGACGCCACTTTAGGTGCAGCTCATGGGGTCAGGTGACCAAAATCATACTGTGAGGAGATTCCTCTGGAGAGGCGTACAGGAAGGCTTCAAGCCAGGGAGGATGAAGTCAGCTCAGGGTTTGCATAAGAGTATTTCAAGCACGAGTAAAGACCTGAGTTAGGGTGATGGTGAAGAAAACAGGACGGGAACATTGGCCGCTATCAGGTGTCATGTGGGCCAGACGTCCCAGTCAAGCACCTTGGCTCGGGTCAGCACTTGTTGACTCTAGTGTAACTGGCTGGACTGCGCACCTCCAATCAATATGTAACTGTGGATTCAATCTCCTAGTGTGCACCTGTGTCGTCCATAAGCGCTGCCATCATCTAATTGTTACAGCCTGCACTTGCCAAAACAACATTAACAAAGTGGATTCAAAGGTAAGAGGATAGCCGTTTGCTAATTAGGTGCCTGTGTGATCGCCCTCTCCTCCCTCTCCTTCTCTCTCCCCCTCTTCTTCTCTTTTTCTCCCTCCCCTTTCCACACTCCTCGAAGCCAATGGTGGGATCGGAGGTAGAGTGTCTCTCCTTTTTATATTACGGCATTTGCATTTCTGTACCTGTGTAGCATGGCCCGTCCTGGAGATGACCCCGTTAGTGATCAGCTGAGGATAAGCCATAGGAATTCGGTTCTTCTGATTTGGAGAGGGCTTTGGAGGAGTGAAAAGGCCCCCAAGTCTGGCATCAGATGACCAGGATGTGAACACAGAATCATTCCCTGCTAGCTAGCTTCTCTCTCAGCCTCATTATTAAAACAGGATCAGTGCTTCCCTCATGAAATTGTTGCAGTGGTTAAATAAGATAGAAATGACGTGATATGTATGCTGTTAACCATAAATTGCACATCCTAACTAAGGTGACTGTCGGCTTTCTCTGGCCTCTCAAGACATTTCAGGGAGGGTGTATATCTGTACGTAAGTGCTTGGCCCTCACTCTGGCCACTTGCACTGCCTTGAGCTGGGGTCGGCATTGTTCTAACTTCTGGAGGTAGAAAGCAGAAGGATTGTTGCTGACAACTAGCTGTGGATTTACAGAAGAACTGAAATGGCTGACCCTGGAACTCATTCCTGTCCACAGACAGGATTGCTGAAGCACCCGTATAGAGGTGTGTGTGCTTCCTTTTACGAAGAAGAGGTCAGAGACCTTGCAAGGGGAGTAATAATTGCCTCATTCTTGGTTGTGTGCGAATGTGTTGTTGTCGCTCCAAAGTGTGATAAAGACTTTAGAATGTATGCCTAGTCTAAATATTTGCTGGAAACAGTGAGATTGCACTTGATCTCAGCCAAAAGACCAGGAAGCACTTGTATGTGAGATTCAACCTTTGCCATCAGATGTCAGAATGCAAAGGCCAGGTAAAGGCTAGAAGGGCTGATGGCCACTTGAATGTCACTTTGGAATGAATTCCTTCTGTGGTTCCGTGCCCTCTGGGTGCCACCTTCTCCCCACCCCGGCCGCACACACAAATACCTTGTGACACAATTTCTGGAAGACCTTTTGGTTGTAACAAGTGTATAAAGTCTCTAAAAGACCTGTTTGATCCTGAAGTTAAAAGGCTCTAGGAAATAGATGTAGGTGTGAGGACATTGGTAGGTAGAGAAATACAGCCCGAATATAAAAGTTCAAATAAAAATTTTCATTTCTATTGATCTCCCCTCATGGTGAACAATCTAATCGCTGCCACAATTTTCTGTCCAGTCGTGCTCATTAGAAAGTGTGCTTATTCTGCTTAGTAAGGCCCAAGTGATTAATGGGCTGAGCAGTGCAATAACATGCCCAGCTTAGGTGTCATAGTAACGCTCTGCGTTCTGTGCCCTCCTGTTACAGTTTTTACAAAAGACGCTGATGTGGAACTTTAGCTCTTGCCCCCTGTTTCTTTTTCACAGCTTGCTGAACAGAGGTTCGGAATCAATATCCCGCACAAGTTCAGCATCCACAACTATAAGGTGCCAACATTCTGTGATCACTGTGGCTCCCTGCTCTGGGGGATAATGCGACAAGGACTTCAGTGTAAAAGTGAGTTCCTTCTTCATGAGTCCACTAGGATGCAAGCTTTTGGAATCCTGTAGGTCCAGAATCTGCCCTATGACCAATGGTTTTAGATACTTTGTCAATTATCTTAGTAGTTCTATATTTATGTGCTTTTTGTCAGACATGGAAAGAGAGCTATGTCTAATTCATAGTTTTCCTAACCATAGAATATTAAATCAGTTGTTAAACTCAGTGTTCTAGCTAGCCAGCTTCCATGCATTGAGTGCCGAGGATAGACTCATCCCTGTGTGTTTTAGTAGACATTTAGAAGAGGAAAAAAAATGGGATCTTGGTCAGAAATGGAGGAGAGTAGGAAGTGAGGGGGTCAAAAGAGACCCCTGGGTGGTGACTAAGAACTGGCCGGAGAGGAGGTCTGATGACCTCACCAGAGATAAGCAGGAGCTGAGTTGTGAAAGCGTAACCCGTAACTCGTAACCCGAGCTGCCCTGGTCTGCTGAAGGAATGTGTACCGTGGTAGAGCCAGAGGGGAGGTAGAGTGAAGGGCCCTGAAGCTTTACGCACTGTGCCCGAACCCACGTTTGAACCTTTTGCCTCAGCAAAGGGTCTGGGCATCAGGGCTGACCCCTGTCCTGTTAGGAGTTGGGGGACCCTTGGCCTTCCGTCATCTCCCACTGAGCGTTGCTGTGTGCAACAGCTGGCTGGCATGGGGTGCACTGTCGAAACACACGTGAATCTCATCCAGAAACCTTAGTCACCAGGGGAGGCAGGCTTGGCGTCCGGACAACTTTCATTGACTGCTTGGACTTAACCAAGCCTGCTTCTGTCAACAAAACGTCACTTGTTTTAAGAAGGGCAAATTCTTTTCTCTCTCTAGAACACCACTTAGTCCTTTTTTCATGTGATCCAAACAGCCAGCTTACGGGTAGCTTTGGTTTCGGCACTGCTTGAATGTGAGCTAGACAAGCTCACCTGGGTGTGGGTCTCTGACATGAAAGTCACTGTCTGCTTTTGCCTAGTCGTTCCTGACACGCAGAGCCACGTGTGGGGCTTATCTGCACTGTCCTTGTCCCTGGTGGCCCTAAGGGTAGCCTGCAGTGGTCCGGCTCTTCCCATGTCACGTGCTGCTTTAGAAATGCCACTGCAGGTTTGCGTGTCTCCCTACCAGCTTTCCCAAGAAAGGTGGATTTCCCGTGAAGCTAATGATACTTCAGCCTCAGGGCCCCTCCCCCTTGCCAGGGCACCTTCCAGAGTATTCCATTTGACTGCAGATCCTTTGTCTTAAAGAGGGCGCCCCAAATTATATAAACTCAGGCCCCACGAAACCTGAATGCGTGCACACTTCTGAAGAAGTGGTGACCCTCCCATATGGGCGTTTGTTCCTGCTGCTTCAGCCCTGCCTCCCCTTGGCAGGCCCTGTGAAGACACTGCATCAGAGCTTTCTGCTGGTTAAACCTTGGGTCCCTCATCGTCCCAAGTCAGTTTCCTGTGCACAGGAGTTCAGCTTGCTTCTCTCTCTTCCAACTGCCATTTACCGTGACCTTTAGAAACCTTGCTCCCCACCTCCCATGAAGAAGTCAGAACCACAGGCTGCAAACTCTGAGAACCACAGCCCCACAGGATGCCACACTCTGGGCCGTGCAGGCTCCAGCCACAACAATACTCAGAAAGAAGGCCGCACTTAGAGGTTTTTCTGTCAGAAACACCATCGCCATCCTGTTTGAACAGCTATCTACCCGTGGTCTAGGTTGCTACCTTTAGTTGAGTGAGAGAAAGAAAAGCACAAGTCAGTTGGCTTGATTCCTCGTCATTCAATTGACTGAACCTTCACTCCAATGAAGGTTTGCGTCTCTATTGAATCATGCCGTTAAATCGGCAGTGACTGTTACACATGATTTATTTAGACGAATGTCTTTCAAGTCACGGTGGGGAAAAAAGTATATTTGAAATCCCTTATTCTTCAACATGCTGGCCTTTCTGCCTCTGCACAAAACAGAAACAGATAAAAATGTCAGGGGTTGTTCTGCGTGTAAGTTTAATTCGATGAGACGGTGGCATCGTTCGGCCTGCACAACCCCTCTGTCATCGTCTCGCCAGCTATTAGAGTCCCCTTTTGCCGAGCAGGCTGACTTGGCTCCTTTATGAACATGGATTCCCTTCTCTTCCCTGTAGTGTGTAAAATGAACGTGCACATTCGGTGTCAGGCGAACGTGGCCCCTAACTGTGGGGTGAACGCAGTGGAGCTGGCCAAGACCCTGGCTGGGATGGGCCTCCAGCCTGGAAATATTTCTCCAACCTCGGTGAGACTCAGTTGTTTTCTTTTTCATGTACTGTAATTTTGATGTTGTTCAGATGTGGTAAGCCCAAATGAGCGCACGTGGCATAATCAAAGTTCCTAATCTCAGCGAACACAATAAATAGGTTTATTGCATTTTTAAAGAGCATTTGGTACCTTGAATCAGAGTCTATATAAAATTATAGGACAAAAAATAATGGTCATGCAGATACATCAAGAAGCAGAGGAAGGATTTTTTTTTTTTTTAATCAGCTTCCTGTCTGTGTGGTCTGGTAAAAAGCTTGGAATTCAGCGGTCTGGGTTACGCCCTTGGTTGGGCCCCCAACAGTGCAGTTGACCCGTAACAATGGGCTGCAGCTTCCTCCTCTCAAGGGGTTGAACTTGAAGCTGTCTGACGTTCTCTACAGCCTGGGATTCAGCAGTTCTACAGCTTGTGATAGAGGATCGCAAATTTATCTCTCTCATTCAGTGACAGACAGGAGTTCCTTCCCCTCAGCTCCCAGGAGTGGGTGGCGTTGTGTCGATTGCCCTGGACATGTTTTGTCTTGCCACCTCCTGAGTGACCTCCACCTGCCGTTATCCAATGGAGCCTAGGCCACTTTCCAGGCCCATGACCTACTGTTGCCCTCCTGGGCAGGCCCTACAAAGAGCTGGGAAGGAGCCGTGGCTATAGCTGTGATTTCTGCAAGGCGGAGCATGATAACTGGTTCAGGAAAATTCTAGACCTATCTGTTAAATATGTTTGGGTACTTAGCAAAGGAAGTCCAGCCACTGTCAGGTTACTGGTTATCCAGAACATGTGAGCTAACCACCCCATTTCCTTTTCACTGAAAGCTACTTGGTAAACATTGATTGTATTTCTTGATAGTTCAGAGAGGCATTGGCAAAGTCCATCAAAGCCCGTCTGTCTTGTGGATAGAGAGGCAGATGCTAATACCATGGCGGGGGTGGGCGGGGGGGCGTCCAGTGCACAGAACAGCTGTTCCTGGATTTCAGCCCAAATCAGGACTTCTAAAATATAGTAGGAATAAGATAGACCATGTGGGACAACCTCCAGGAATAAGCAATGGCTCTTGTCATATGTCACCAAATACCTTTCATGTTATATTTAATAATGGGAAAACCAAAGTTACCTGTTACTTGATAGTGGACCATTAAAAACGGACAGAGAACCCAAAGTTTATCAAAAGAGAAGAATAGGTTAAAAAAAAGATTGAGAAACACTGGCTTAGAGCTTTCTGCCACTGTCAACCCAACCAGCGGAAGTGTTGACGTGGAAGAAGTAAAATTCAAGATGGTAAATTTTTTCAGTCTTTGAAAAATTTGTGATCAGAGATCGGGAGGAGAAACTACGAAAACAATTGGGTTTTTAAGATGATTTATTTTCTATCTTTCTATCACTGTTTTATGGGTTAAGTAGATAAAATCTCTGTCATTTCAGGCTATTATTGCACAGCTGGTTGCAAACATTGTTTAAAAGTTGCCCCAGGTTAGCCTTTTAAACAATCCAAATAGGTCAGAAAGTCCATGATGTTAGACTTCTGATTTGTTGTCTAGTGGCAGCTTGTATTATACACGTCCCCAGGTAGACGTCGGCAAGTCACCTGGCCTCCGGGAGCGCGCTCACCGCGCAGGGCTTGCGCCCCTGGGATGCGGCTGGGGAACCCGCTGCAGAGGCCATAGCTCGGCTCTGCTCCGCGTGGCGATACTGGAACTCTTACAGTGCTGGTGGTCCGCCTTTCTAGAGGGCAAGCCAACTGTGTATCAGAAGTCTTCAGAATTAATGCTTTGGCTTAAAGAATTCCATTTCCAAGAAATTATCTTAAGAAAACGGATTTTGATGATGATGATAATGATGATGATGATGAAAATGATATCCATATTGTGTTTATTGAATGTGCCAGACACCAATTGAAGTGCTTTATATGCATTTATTCATTAACTGCCTATAATAACTCATGTAGCAGGTGCTGTAACATTCCCCTTGTTAGAAGAGAAAACTGAGGCACAGAGAGGGTGGGTAGGGCACTTTGCCAAGGTCACTGGGTCAGGCTGCAGAGCTATGATTTGAACCCAGGTAGGCCATACCTGCTTGAAAGCCTAGACTCCTAATCACCCTGCTCTGAAGATTTGAATGCAAGTATGTTCACTGTGGTGTTATTTATGCTAGTGAAAAATAGGAGATAACCAATATTCCTAGTAACAGGGGAATTTAGTAAATAAATTGTGATATATCCCCCAAATGGAACATTGACCAGCCCTTAAAACTCATGTTCTTGGAGGATATTTAAAGATTAAATGTTAAATGTTAAATAAAAATATGTTATAAAATGATTTTATTATATTTTTTTAATTAATCGTGAGTGAAGATGTGTGTATGTGTAATTGTTTTTATATTTTTGTTTTTGAGGAGTCTGGTGAGATTATAGACATTTAAAATTTTATCCTTCATACTTTTGTTCATTGTCCAAGTTTTTAAATTGACTTTTATTTCTCATGTAACTTAAAGCATTGTGTAAATAATGTTGCCTCATTCATTCAAGTTCTAGTACGGAGTCCATCCTTGAGCCTGAGCCGGTATTAAAAACCTCTCTTTGTAGAAAGTGGACACCAGGTGGCGCTCTTGGAACCTGACCACTCTAGAAAATCCAGGGCAAGAAACCAGAGGGACCGGACTAAGGCACCTGTGTTTATAAACACGCCCACTTGAACATTAACTGAAACTCTGTGGCTTAGATATATTTTTAAATGACTCTTTCCCAAACACAGTAAGCACAGATCAGGAGCTGATGTCAAGATAATTTTTAATAGCAGAATCCGACCACATGTCAAGCTGAACTGATCTCACCTCACGTGTTGTGTTGAGTGTGGAGGCTACAGGGTACAAGTAAGGCCATCTCCACCCATAAATGCTTCATGACCACACAGCGAGTTCTGACTCGATGCATTCCTTCTCTTCTTTACAGAAACTCGTTTCCAGATCGACCCTAAGACGACAGGGAAAGGAGAGCACCAAAGAAGGAAATGGGGTTGGGGTTACTTCTTCCAATCGACTTGGTATCGAGAACTTTGAATTCATCCGAGTGTTGGGGAAGGGGAGCTTTGGGAAGGTGAGTCTTGGCTGTCACTGTCTGGGTTAAAGTGAGCATGTTACGTGTATGTTGGCTGGGTGTGCATGTATGTATACACCCTCCCATTTACCACGTGACCTTCCCTTTCTGCCCTGTGCGTGCTCACACCTTCAGAACTGCAAGAGTTCTCACACGCATGCTCCCTCCTACCTCTTCGCCACAGGTGATGCTTGCAAGAACAAAAGAAACAGGAGACCTCTATGCCGTGAAGGTGCTGAAGAAGGACGTGATCCTGCAGGATGACGATGTGGAGTGCACCATGACGGAGAAAAGGATCCTGTCCTTGGCCCGCAACCACCCCTTCCTCACTCAGTTGTTCTGCTGCTTTCAGACTCCTGTAAGTATGACTCGCATTCACCACCTCCGTGACATCCCTTCTTACAGAGTGGAGGCAGCAGGGTGTTGGCGACTTCATCAAGTAGAGTCTCAGAAACTTCTGGGGGAGGGCCCCCATGGTAGGGCCATAGGAAGGTACCCACTGACTTCTGATGACCTGTGGGAGAATGTGGAAACCAATGAACTAACCACTTTCAATCATGCTTTCCTGAAGAAGGGTCACTTTGAGGGTTAAGATTATAAAGGCCTTTACGGGTAAGTCTTCTCTAGCCGAGTGAATGTTATGTAAGTCTAAGAGTAGAATAAATATCATGGGCTGCTTATCTTGGTGAGTTTGACCTTGGCTCTGCTCCTCAATGCTTAACAAGAATTCAGACCAGGGTAGGCCCATAGAGGGCACCTTGGTCTGTAATGTCCCAAGGTATTGCTCCTGGCCTTAATCAGGGACCCTTGCCTTTATTCTGTGGGCTGATCCTGGGATCTGAGTCTGTCTGCCTCTAATGGTGTGCAGTTAGGAATGCTTTTGGCTGCAGTTAACAGAATACCTGACTCATCGCTTATACAATAAAAGGAAAGGATGAGTTTAGTTCTTTAGTACAAACTTTTTCCTGGCAGAGTCTAGCGGCAGCAATGTTAGGGTTGGCTTAGTTGCTCAATGGCATTGGACATCTGTTCTCCTTGGGGTCTCAAGTTATTTGCTAGTGTGCTAAACATCACACCCCATGTGGCAGCATCCAGAGGAGGACACATGGGGGCAGAAACATAGGGATTCTTGGGCCACTCCCCTTTCATCGGTTAGAGACAATTCTTTTTAGACTTGAGTCGCCTGCTCACCCTTAGCCGCTAAGAAGGCTGGAAGAGCAAATATGGAGCCAGGACAATCTGGTTTCCCACGATAGACTCTCGCCAACCCTGACTCATCCCCCGGGGTGGGGCACTGTGCTGCCCAGTTAGCCCCGGGCCTTGGCGGTCAGTGAGGAGGGAAGATGGCTCCTGAGAGGCCACCCAGAGGGCCTGCCAAGGCATTGCAGAGCCTTTTTGTAGTCAAAGGCGTTCTGGCACTGTTTCCTGTTGCTGCATTTAGGTCAGACCCAGGCTTTTATTTCAGTCAGCATTGCAGTGAGTCCCCCTGTGCTTTTATCTGTGCGTATCATGATATGTCCCTTGTCTGTGCTGCCATCAGAGCAGCAGAGAGTGTAGCAGGCACAGGATAGGGACATCCCACCCGATCCGGGGATGGCGCAGTGCAAGCCCAGGGGAGCAGAAGGGTGTGTTAGAGCTCATTAGACAAGAAGAGAATGAAGGCAGATATGCCATAGAGCAGTGATTTTCAACCTTTTTCAATTTATAGCACACATAAACTAATTACTAAAATTCTGTGGTCCACCAGACCAAAAATAGATATAATTATGATTTACAAAAATAATAATAATAATAATAATAAAAGTAATACCCTACCCCTTTTGCTCCAAAGTGACTTTTTCAAAAATCAGATGCCAACACCTATATATAAGGATTTCTGGTACCAAGAATTAACCAATCAGACGCAACCTTATTATGCACCATGACCAATAAGATGCAACTGTATTATATGACCTATATATTTATGGCTCAAGACAGGGTATTCACACTGGAAGGCTATTGTGTTGGCTGCTGTCATTTTTTTTATTTGACAGTCTGAGAGAAAAGCCCGTGACTAAATAGTGAGGTATTTCATGTTTTAAAAGCTCTTGTGGCATACCGGTTGAAAACCACTGCCGTAGAGGGTAACAGCACACGCACAGGCGTAGCAGCTGAGCGAGACCACGAGGAGTATAGCCAGGGTGCGTAAAGTACGGAGGCTGAGGAGGGGCCTGGTGAGAAGGGAAGCTGCCGAGGTGGCCAGGGCCAGGCCGAGAAGGGTGTTGTGTGCTGTGTTAAAAAGCATGAATTTTAGTCCTAAGAACATATGGAAGAAATTTAAACTGATATGACACATCAGATGGCATTTTTCAATTGTAAAACTAATTTTTTGCAATAGGTAATATAAGCATCCTCTAATATCCATGTCCTTTCTCTGAAAGAAAGTTATTACTAATTTCATGGATAGCCTTTCAAGGAATTTTTTGCACATGGAAGCATACATGCATACCACTGTATGCATTCATATTTAGTTTTTAAAAAACACAAGTGTTGGTATACATTACCCACCATTATCTATCTTGTTTTGTTGAAAATGTAATAATATATCCTGGAGATTGTTTCATATATACGTATTCATAGCTGCCTCATTTTTAACGGCTACATAGTATTCCATCTTGAGACCATGACACAATTTATTTAACTTTTTCCCTATTGCTATATTTGTGTTGTACCCAGTCTTTTACTTCAGTCAGTTTTGCAGTGAATCCCCTTGTGCTTTTATTTTTACATTTTGTGCTATTACTTCTATCTGATACACTACGAGAAGTTGTATTGCTTGGTCAGAGTGTACGCATTTAAAACTTTGACTGAGTCCAATTGGCCTTCTTCCCCATAGTGGTTAGAGATAGCTAACATTTTACCATAGATATACTGGGCACTGTTCTAAATGCTTTCTGTGTACTATCATTTAATGCTTATAGTAACCCTATGAAGTAACTTTTATTAGCATTACTCCCATTTTACCAATGAGGAAGCTGAGGTACAAAGAAACTTAGCTCCCAAGTGGCAGAGGTTTGGATACCAGGCAGTCTGACAGCAGAACCCAGGCTCTTACCACTTGCTTGTTGAAGTTCTAAATTCACTCCCACACCACCCTCCCATCACAGCTTGCTCTCTATCATTTTGATGATCGGAGAGATTTAAAAATGGTTTCTCCAGAGTTCTAATTTGCATTTCTCTGACTGTGAGTGAGGCTGAGCATTTGCAGATGTTTAAGGGTCACCTGTGTTCAAACCCTTGTTGTAAAGGACACACGTGCAGCCTGGGGAATGGGTGGGGCAGGCCAGGCTGGAAGCTGGGAGGATATGTTAAGGACGATACAGTGTGCTCTCCCATGCTGTCCAAGCACATTGGAAGGAGCCGGGGTGTCAGCTAACAGCTTCTTAGGCTACGTTCCCTCTGCACTCCTTTCTTCCTCCTCATGGCCCGGGCTCCCTGAAACCTCAGCCTCCTCACCTCGTGGTCCGTGGCTCCTCCAGATGCCCTGGATTCCATGCTGCCACTGTCATCTTACCCCTGGTTCTCTGTTCCTACGTCTGGGGTCCGTGGCCCTTGTGGAATTCCAGCTCGGCCGTCCTCCACTGCCACCTAGAGTGTCCCTGAAATCCTATCTCTTGTGCTCTGCACTTTGCCCACATAAAGCCCTTGCCCATCCTCACCCCCTCATCCAGCTGTTTTCTTTGAGACAAGTGGGAGGCAGCTCAGGCGGAAGCACCTTTGGGGAGAAGGACAGTGCCATTTGGTGGGTGATACTGCTTGCCTGCCTGCATTTCAGACTCGAGCCTTCTGCAAATGCCAGGAATCAAATGACAGGGCGGCTATGACTCCAGGTCACCTTCCCACGGCCTGAACCAAAGAGCAATGGTTGCCTGTGACATTAGGTTAGACGATCTTAATCAGCTGATAACCTTTGAGTCAGACAGTGGACAGGCATTTAGTGAACCTCGTCTAGTCATGCAGCAGCTGTTGGTTCAAACTACTTGAGTGAACAAATAAAGAAGTGACTCATACCCATCTCCAGGGAGTCCCTGTGATTCTGTAGAAGCCGCCAGAGGTGTCACCTACAATTGGATTTTCTTATGGTAAAGTAGAACAAGAAATTGACTTGGAACAGAGTAGGAGCCCAATGAAAGTGATGTATATAATGCAGAATTTTCTAGGAGAGTATAAGTTGTACAATATACCAAAAATGTTAGTGGCCACATGGGATTTCCAGTGTTCTTCGGGTTAAGCCTTCATTAGCACTGGTGATCATTTTCCCAGTGGCAGTTTCATGTGTGGCCACAAGGTGGCAGTCGTTACTGCGAGGTGATTTTTATTTCTCCAGAGACAGGAAACTGACGTTAGGTTTTAGAATTTGTGTTTTGTAGTAGATGTCTGCAAAGCAAAGGATAAAGGGAATTTTCCACTGCCCTAAGTCCAGGTGACAAAGTGTCGGGAAGAACTTAAAAGAGTCAAGTGAGTTTTTATCATGCTGAGACAGAGATAGACCATTTTCATTTTGTTATAGTTAATGACTTCTCAGGTTTGCAAGGTATCAGACTCCATAGTACACGTGGCATTTGCTTGCTGTGCGACTGTCCATCTGTCAGAAATCATCACTGACTATCCTCAGTTGCTGTGGAAAAACTGACTGTAAAGAACAGAACGTGTTCGTTACTATGAGAAATCGCAGCAGGTAGAGTGTTAGTTCTCAGCGACCAGCCTGGCAGGCCGGGGCCTCCACAGCGAGCTTATAACCAGTGTGTGACGCCGAGCTGGAACAGACCCCTCCGGAAGAATTTAGAAGTGAGGTGTTGGAGTCACTCCCCAGCTGCCTGCAAAGTCTCATTTCGTTGTGAAGACCCTGTAGAAACAGCTCTCGTCTCATGTCTAGCCCTGCGGAATGAGTGCCTGTGAGGGGAGGCCCAGCGAAAGGGGAAAAGCAACTTGCTGAGGTTCCCTTAGGCTGCAGGAGGTGAAGACAAGGTTCAGCTCTGGGTCAGACTGACTCTGGAGCCCAGGCTGTGTGCTGGGCCCCGGCCGCAGCAGTCCCATGTCGTCTTACACCACATTTAGGACCTTCGTTCAACATCTGCCTGAGCGCCTCCTGCCTGCCCCGGCTGCCCTCCAGCCTGCTGCCCTGCCCTTGGAAAGGGAAGGCCTGCCTTCTTCCAACTTTGTTTTCCTCTGTCCACATGGTTTAAGCCCACCTTCAAATTCCTTTGAATGTTACAGTTCTCATGGCTAATTAAAATGAAAGCAGGATTGCAGTGAGGACTGAGGGAGAGGATGAGAAATGCTGTATACACGTTCGGCACTATTCAGCAGGGGTAGGCTCGTTGTGGCGGTGACCCCCTCCTTCCCACACCAAAGAAAAACGTCTGGGGCTTCCCCAGCAGCCAGCACAGACTCCATGTTGGAGGGCATTGCAAACACCTCCAAAAGGAGGTATTTGGGGGCTCCCTTTGTTCTTGGGGAACATAAAAACAATAAATAAGCAAATTTCATATAGTATTTATTGAGTTCGTTACATAGGATTGTGAGCCCTTAAGTAATTGCCCCTGATTTTTACATAATAATACATGTTACTTGCAGTGTATCATTAATTGGCACCCTGGTAAGTTTCTGATAGCATTGTAAATCCTAATAGTTTGTCAGTAATTCGATCATCTGAATCAGGACTCATAAAAATGCTTATACTTTTGGATCTGTTGATTTTATTTTTGAGAATCTAGCCTAAGAAAACAGTATAAGGAATATAAAATTAGTGTTAGGCATAAGGAGGTTTAATTTTCAGTGTATTAATTATAATGGGAAAATATTGGAAACAACTTCAGCCTTCAGCAATAGAAATTAACTTAAAGAATATAGTATTGGATGAAGATTTTTCAGACAGTAAAGAGACCATTGAGTATTAAACAGTTAAAAGATTATGCATCAGATACTGCCATAAGCACCTAGCATGCATTATTTATAGCATGCAGTTCTCACAACAGCCCCATGAGAAAGGTACAATTATCATCTTCACTTTGCTGAGTGATGAAGTGAAGCACTGAGTTGCCGAGTCTCTTGCCCAAAATTCAATACAGTAAATGGTGGAACTAGGAGGTTAGAGCCTGGGAAATAACACAGAATTTGTGATGATTATCGGCCCATATCAGCACCAGTGAACTGCCAAACCTGGCCCCTCCTCCAGAAAAAGACTGGAAGGAATTTATGCCAATAAACTAACTACCAGGGACTGTAAGAAGGTAGTGAAATTATAGGTGATTTATTTTTTCTATGTACTGATTTTGGTAATATGGTTATATTTCTTTTGCATTGGGGGTGAGAAGAGGGAGGCAAATTATTAAACCAGGAAGGGCCCGTCAGGGGTGCAGGCCCAGCAAATGCCAGCCTTCCCCACTCTTTCAGGTTGCAGTCCCTTCCCACTCTTTCATCTTAGCCAGTGACTGCTGTCAGCAGCTGGGCCCCCTGGCATTAAGGCCTGGAATCTGGGTCCTCCCACCCCCAGCCCCCAGGGGCTTCCATCCTGGCTCTCCTCCTGCGCCCTCTGCCCGGTGCCCAGAAGGAGGAACAAAGGCTCCGGCTGCCGCAGGAAGGGGAGCGGCAGAGTAAACACTGGTCAGATGCTTCAGTCTTTGTTCAGAGACCCAGTTATTGAAGCAAAGGTTTCCATTTAGAAAATATACCACATGCTGTGCCCGCCCCAGAACTGCCTTTCCTCCTCAGGGCCGGGGCCAGGTCCGAACAGTGAGCCACAGCAGAACCTCGTTGTTTTGGGAATGCTCAAGTTCAAGTTTGTGATGCACCGCACGCCCCCGGTGGGCCACAGATGCACCGGCCCTCCCTGTACAGGGACAGGAGCCCAGTGTTCTCACGGCCCCCTGGCCCTCTACCTGTTAGCTCTTTCCTCAGGACACCTGGGCTCCTGATGGACATGTGTCCGTGGGGTGTCAGCCTGCAAGGGTCGTCCACAAAGTGAGGAGCCCGGAATTCCTAGCTGGGGCATCCTTTCCCTAAGAAGCCGCTCCTGACGCGTCACTCAACAAAGCAGAAATCCTACCTCTGAAGGTCAGGAGGCGCAGGGACCCCGTGAACTCAACGCTGCCCGTTTACGCTGCTTGTGCAGAAGGATTTCATTCTACTGAAACCATACTTAGCATAGATTATGAAACATTCTTTTCTCTTATTTTCTCCATTGTTGTTATATGACATCATAGCAAAGGAATATATGTGTGTGTACAAGACAGAGAGACAAAATAGATGCCAAATAGCCCCGTGGCCCTGGAGCGAACCTTCCAGAATTCCATCAGATAAGGGACTTCGCTGCAACCTTTAGTGTGAGAGCTCTGGCTTCTAATTCTGGCTTGTCTTTAGGAAGGTTACCTGTTTTTGATTTTTTTTTTCCAGATAAAGCCTCCTCTTAAATCCTATGTTCTTCTGTTAGGGGCCTGTTGGCAGAAACACCTCCAGAAAGTGACCCTCGGGCTGGCTTCGTGCCCCACAGCCCTGCGTGACCCTGCGTGGCCCTGCGTGGCCCTGCCTGCATTCCAGCCCCTCTGGCTCCTTTTCTTTCCTGAGTGTCCAGTAAGCATGTGGCAGCGGCAGCCAGACCCATTTGTCTGCTGCGCTGCTGTCAGCGGCTGGCCTGGGGGACCAGAAGGCACACCCGGCCTCTGGAGCAGCATTGCCCCTCGTGCTCGGAGTCACAGGGACACCGCTGACAAGGGGAAGAGGCCCGCGATGGCGGGTTAGGTGAGGAGAGGCGAAGTGCAGCCGAAAGAGCTAGAAGACTTTTCCCTCCATGGGGAGGAGGGTCCTGAAGAGGCCTTGGTCAAGGCCTTAGGAGGGCTCCCGATTCTTAGAGCCTCCCTGGCCCGGGCTCTACAGAATGGCTGGGTGAAGAATGACATCACAGCAGCTGCTAATCTTTGAGACCCCAGCGGATGCTTTAGATGCTTATATTCATTACCAGTGTCTATAGAAGTGCACATTTTGGTATTCCATAAACATCTGGTGAAGGGAGTATTTAACTTAATACCCAAAACGATCTAGGGAGGGATAGATACTGTTATCCTCATTTTAAAGATCTGGAAACTAAGGCCTAGAGGAGCCAAATAACTTGCCCCAGGTCACACGGCAAGCAAGAGTCAGACTGTGAGCCCTTAACCAGGTCGTTCAGCTCAATAATCCTTGCCACGTCCATTATACCACAAATAGAAATGTGCTCTCCATGGCCCGTGTGCCGTTAAGAATAGTCAGCAGTCACATTAGGCAGGAATCAAGGCAGTTTTCACTAAAAATACACACACACACACACACACACACACACACACACACACGGGGGCGGCCCCCGTGTATGGATGTGTATGGATGGCCTTTTGCGAAATACCTAAGGATATTTTCTCTTATGTGTTGGGAAGTAGGTGCCCTCTTTTCCCTGAGCAATGACTGCTGCAAACATGATTAGGTCCGCTTACGGGTCATCTGGTGTAATTTGCCTTTGGCTCAGACGGGAATAGAAAAAGAGCCAGAACATGGTGTTTCCCAGTTGGGTATGTTCCCAACTATTAATAGTGCTCCATCTGGGGACGAAATGCACACAGGCCAACTCCAGTCCCTGGGTTTCCGGGGGTTATGCGGGACCTCCGCCTTGTCCTCTCGGGCTCCCAGGCTTTCCAACTTTCTGCGGGTAAACAGGGCCATGAAAATGAGTCAGGAGTAGGAGAAGCTGAAGTGTGTACAGTTCCTCTGGCTCTCTGTTGGGCAGGACTGCCAGGATACTCGGTGTGACAAAAGGATTTGAAAAGGTTGGCATGGTTTCTTCAGTATGAGGTTATTCTGTTGTAACTGGCCTTGACGTCACTCACCACAGTCATTACTCATGACCTAGGGAGTGCAGAGACCCGCCAGCCCTGTTTGGCAAGATGGCCCAGGGGCTGTGTGTAATCTGTGCCGACATGCCCGCGACGTGCCAGGGTCCGACCTGGCCCGTGGTTCCTGTGATTAGTGGAGCTCTGTGGCGGGGAGTCTTGGCTGTGGTTTTCTGTGACCATGATAGGGGGACTGCCAAACCATACATATTCTGGCCTCCACGGGGCCCTGTGGCAAAGCGCTGGGCTCGAAGTGCCAGGACAGGCTCCTGGAATAAAAATGCAGTGGGCTTTCTGCCAAATAGGTTAGCGAAAGCCCGTCGCTCCAGCATCACACCGACTGAGTGCTGGGTGAAAGAAACCGTTCTCGCAGTCCTCAGCCTAGTTGGGAAGAGAAACTACTCCACGCGGAACCGCAACGGACCATGGAGAGCAAAGGCAGTCTTCATATACAACAGGAAATGTCGTTGAAAATGAGCAGGGGACTCTGGGGGAAGCCTGCCCTGTGTGCCAGTCTCTCATCAGACGTGCAGCCAGAGTGGCTGTAAGACTAACAAACCAACTAGCATCTGAGCTTTAAGCAGCATCATGGGGTGGCCTGAGGTGTGCCCTTCGATGTTGGGTTGATCCCTGCCTAGACTGATGGGGACCTTTGGGCTAGGGCCTGAAACCACACCTGTAAGTGGCCACAGTGGGCCACCCCCGACCCAGAAAGCGGAATCATTCAGTGTAAAAAAAGCTGTCTGCTCTGGTGGAAACCACAGACCATAGTATGTTCTAGTTTTGAAATACTTGTGTTTTCCATAATTACTTCATTCCTAGTAGAAGCCTGGCCATGCCCATCTCTTCTGGGCCCCAGAACTTTCCAGGGCCTCTCACGACAGAATCAGCCATGCCTGACAGCATAAACTTAGTCCACTTGGAAGACAGAGAACCACCCACGGATAGGCGAGGACCGAAGGTGTCCTTTGCATCAGCAAATGTGCTCTGAGCGCCTTCAAGGCGCGCGGCTCCATCCCAGCCCTGAGGACGCAGCAGTGCATAAAACACAGCGGATACCCTGCCCTGACGGCGCCAGTGTTCTGGGGCACTCAGGCCTGAACGGGCTATTCGTCGTGTCGCTGGTCACCATGGCAGCCGCGGGATTGCTATTTAGGGCAGGCTCTGAGCGGCCATCTGCTGAGAAGGGGCTTGTCTTGAAGCTATATTTGCCTATGAAGCACACTTTTTTTCCATGGGGTGCAGTGAATTTGGAACCTGATGGAGATTATTGGGAGGAGGCCCAAGCTGTCGGCACTGCCTCTGCCTGGCGATGGGGTCCCTGGCACTACTGGGCTGGGCGGGCCCAAAGCAGGAGTCATGGGAAGAGCGGCAGCGCGCGGCCCGCTCCCCTGCTCCCCTTTGCTCTGGCCCCTGCTCTGACAGCCCCAGTGCGAGGCGGCAGGGGCGCCGTGCAACCCCCCGCCCCACCCCCACGTTACCTTGTGCAGTCAAGGCCGACTCTGTTCTTCCTGCCTCAGTAGTCAGCTAGTACCTTGCAGACAGACCCTGCCCCCTCCACTGGAGGGCCTTGGCCGGCCCTGCCTTCCCTTCGGGGCCGCCCAGGGACTTCCTGTTTCCTTCTGTGGGAGTTGTCCAGCTTTTAGTGTAGTCGTAGAGCAAGAGAGCACGCTGTACTGACCGCGCACTCCCATCCGCTTCTTTAGGATGGCCTGTAATGATTTATTGTTTAGGTGTTGCAAAGGGAGCCTTGGCACTCTTCCCAGAGTCTCTTAATTCCATTCTTACGGTGTGTGGGATATGATGTTTCAAACGTTAAAGTGATGTCACATGTAATTCTCAACCACAACAAAAGAGGGAAGTCGTTCTAGCAGAACTCCTCCCCTCCCCCCAGAACCTGGTTTTTCTCCTGTGCCCCGCGCCCCTTCTGGTCCAGGCTTCCCGCCCGCCGCGCCGCCCCTCACTCCTAGGGAGCGCAGAGCCGCGGTCGCCTTACCGTGTGGGAACGAGCGCAGACCTTCTAAGCCAGCGGTGAAAGGCAGTTCAGCTGAATTAGACGCAACCCACAAAACAGGGAAGAGATGGGGTGGGGGGGTTGACCCAAAGACTGGCTACGGTTCTCCTCTGAAGTCTGTAGAATTGTGGCCTGTTCCTTCACTTGACTTGTCCCTCGTTCCTCGGGCATCAGGACAGATCTGAAGGAGGAAGCTCCCTTCCCCCGGCTCAGAACTGCTGCCCACCACCTTCATCTTCATCAACAGGCCTACAAATGGCTAGTGAATTTTCAACCTTTCCAGAAAAAAAACCCAAAACCCACAAAATAATAATGATAATAATAATAATAATAATATCACTCCTTTGCATAATGTGAGGTCATTTGCTCACTGCTGACATTTAGGGTGGGGTAATCCTTTGTTATGGGGGGCTGTCCTGCCCATGGAAGGATTAGAAGCATCTCTCAGCAAAAGAGTCTCCTGATTGAAAATCATTGCCTCCCATGAGTGTCAGGTGGTCTGTCCTATGAGAAATCAAGTGGGCTAGAGGATCGCTTTACTTTTTAGAAGCCAAAGCAAAGGGCGTCAAATCTTCCTTATCAAATATAAGCCTTGTCTGTTTTCTGAGTTTGCAGACAGGCAAAGGTCCTGTTTCGGGGTCCCTAACAGTGATGGGTGGCTGCAGTGCGGTTGCGGGTCACGTGCAGGGGCTGGGGCCCCAGACCGGGAGGGCCTGGGGCTCGTGGGCAGGGTCGGCAGGCTGCCAGGGGCTCTGGGCGGAAGCTGCGATAAGGCAGACTTGGCAGAGCCTGGGGCAGGTAGGGAGCGAAAGATTAGCTCAGGGAGCATATATTTAAAATCGGGCCTGTTTATAAGGAAGCAATTGAACGTCAGCTTCTCGTGTTTTAGCATTTAGGAGCCGTACTGCCACTTGACTGCCAAGGCATTGAATTAGCAGTGTTTTATGAAAATCATCATCCGCATCCCGAGTTTATAGGGGTGCCTGTCTGTGATAATCAAAACTCGAAAAAACGTTTTTCAACCAGTGTAAAAAAAATAATGTGTTGGTAGCAATACATTTGAACTATAAACAGTAACTTTTATAAACAGAGAAAAACCAAAACTTCACAAACAAAGGAAACTGAAGTGGCATCAAGCAGACCCACCTCTCTTCTTGAACTTTTCCACAAACTCTTTTAACTACGGGCACGTTACTTCACTTATTTGCACTTCAGTTACGGAAAGCATACGGATAGAACTCATCTTGGCAGTTTGTTCCAGCTTTCCTAACATACCGATTTAAATTGTATCAGGAAACAAAAACTGCCTCCTGCCATGTTAGTATCCAAAGGGTTTATTAACCTTCACCGGGGTCTACGTACTATGCTTGGTGGCATCTGGGCTCTGCCTTCAAAGGTTTCAGGTCTTTCACAAAAAAAAACAAGACCAAGTGCACAAAGCTGGTGTGGCCCAGCACAATGATACAGGGGAAGGTACGTGTGGACGAGGGACTTCAAAGGGGCTCTGCCAGGAAGGGAGGGTCCCTGATCATATACTAACCGCTTATTTAGGCTTAAAGAACATCCTGCCCCGGATGCTTCACAGGGTATTGGACTGCAAGTTAGATTGCCTCACCGTTTGCTTCGTCTGGTATACATGCAGGAAGCCTTGTTGAGTTTCATTAAAAGAGATGGCCATGGTGCATCCAGTTTACAAGGAAAATACCTGGTCTTTGAAAAGAGAGCTGTGTGTTCCTTCAGGTTTGAAATGCAAGTTCCTAAAGACTTATTATGTTGGAGACATCTTTCTCCTTGCCAGAGACTAGTCTCTGAGCTAAGACAGGATGTATCATGGCCATGGGCTTGACAGGGGTTAGTGGCTGGGTGATTGAATTAACTTCTCCTATCTTCTGGGCTGCCCAGAATAAGGGAAAAAATAAAAGGAAACCATTAGATTCTCTCTCCTTGTTTCTTCCTTGAAGCCTTTGTAATCGTTTTTAACGTGGTTAAATTCAAGTTGTTTCTAGTTCAGGCATGGTGCAATCAAATTTCCTCACGAGGGTGCTTTTCCACTGTGACTACTCTGACGTCAGTAACTGTTTCCTGTTGATTTGAACTCCCTGTTCACCCCACAGCTGACTTCGCTGGAGAGAAATTGTAAGGCCAAGGGCACTTCTAAGAAATTCAGCACAGTGATCTGCCCAGAGGTTTCCTTTTCCTTGTCGGCAGCTGCAGTCAGTACCGCTCTGCAGCTTTCGATTCGGGGCTGACTCATTTACGAATAATTCCAAAGCAATTCTTAAAACTTGGGTAAATGAGTCTAGACGTGGCTCCTAGCCTAACATCGCTTTAAAGCAATATGTAAGTCAGCCATTAACTTTTTCAGTGTTGTTTCTGGTCTTAGGATTACTTCCAAAAGGTAACCAGCATCTTCACAGTAATACATCTTTAAATAAGATTTATATTTGTAGATTGTAGGGGCTATGGAGTCTTACTGTAAATAGAAAATCTTTCTCGTTCTCTCGATAAGAATGAATCGACTTTATGGAAGGGAAGAATAACCACTACAGAAAGTGTCACTATGATGTCCTTGTGCAGTGGCACATTTGCTTTGCAATGATCGTGATGAGTACAATTGTAAACTCCTGAACTAGAGAATATGAACTATCATCTGATCTCAGAAAATCAGAAAACTTGCCAGAACTGAAACTTTGGTTAATGTATTTCGGTTATCAAATCTAACTTCGTAACTCCTTGCTTAGTTACCACTTTTCATAAAGAAAAGTCCTCCAGGTCAAGGTCACGATCATGTGGTATCAGGAAATGCCCCTTCACCCCAGCAGCTGGCACAGGCCCCCTGACTTTTTGAACCCTGTAGATTCCTGTCTCACAGAGTTGGCGGGGCTGCTGCAGCTGCTGTCCCTGCTGTCATTTTATTCCGCTTTACTGGCCACTCTGAGAGTTCTGTTGCCCGAGGCATCATCTCTGCCTCCACATCTGGCAGCTCACCGCCGAGGGTGCTGCGGCTATTCCCATGGGCCCAGAGCCCCTGGAGCAGGTGGCCACGGCGGTGAAGTGGCAGCGGAGCTGGAAATGATGAAGAGGGTGATATTAATAATTGCTAACATTTATCGAGCACTCCCGGTGTTCTGGGCACGGTTTGAGACGCCCAGCTTAAGTCGCTCCAGCCTCACCCACCTGCCAGTCCAGTCACCTTGTTATCCCCATTTTGCAGATGAGAGTTTTGAGAGAGAAAAGAAGTGCAGCACAGCGGGGGTTGCTTTCCCATCTCGGACATCCGGCCCCAGAGCCCAGGCCCCCGCCTCCAGGCCGTGCTGCCTCTTGGTAACAGCAGGACTTGGGCGCTGGGCACGAGATCCCCTAGAGTTAGTTTTAGACCCTTGTGTGATGTAGTGATAACAACAGCTCCTGTTTGTTGAGATTCTTGTCTGACCTCATGCTGTGCAGGACACTTCACTTCTGGTTTAACCCTCACACCAGTCCTGTTATTACCCCGGGTTTATGCGTAAGGAAACCTCCTGCCCCTTAACAGCTGGTGTGTGTTTCAGTTACAGTTCTCCTGGTTGCAAGAAACAGAAAGTAACTTAACCAGGGTCACGCAATAAAGGGAGAAGTGATACTAAAGACTCAGATAAAGGGGATGTCTGATGGACCGCAAGGGCAGGCATCGACCGGGTCTCTCCAGGGGTCTGACATGGAAAGACGCGCAGAACCCAGGTTTTCCTGCCCGGCTCGCTCCTCCTCCCTGATGTCTTGGCTCTGCCTCACTCTTTCTCCTTTGTTCTCTCCCTTGGCCGTCTGGTCATTTGTTCATCAGGATTTCACCATTCTGATAGACGCAGACATTTCACATGTTCACACCACAAAGGCGGCCTCAGCCCCCCGACTCGTGTTTCTTCATTTCCTGCCTAACTTAAAACATCTCCCTCTCAGTTGCAATTTTCTGGAAAAGAGACTGTGGGAAGCCCAGCCTGGTCCAGCTCGCCATTTGCAGGATGTCCAGCGCTTACCTACATGACCGTGCCAGGGCACTTCCCTGAGAAAACGATCAGTGAGCTGAATAGCCACCTCCAAAGGTGTCTACCAGTCAGCCAAAAGGAACTCATTTCTGGCTTCTGTTCACTCCACGGTCACCCTCCTGGGACAGGGCCATCTTGTCACAGGTACTATCTTGGCATGTCACTTTCATCAACCCAACTGTTCTGTCTTAAAAGTTTTCTTCATGCAGTTGCCCAGCCATCCTTATGAGGGGCTTTAGGGAGTGCACACTGCTTATACCAACAGCCAGTGACCATTCAGGGGATATTTTTATCCCCTTTGTCCTGGAGAAGTAACAGTTCTGAACTGATAACCATGAGGGCAGACTTGGCCCAGGCTACAGAGGGTTAATGGAGCTGGGCAGGTGGGTGACAGGAATTCTAGTATTAACCAGGCAGCAGCTCCTGGGCCTCCTGGCCTCCTGTAACTCACCCCAGCAGGGTGTGAGACAAAGCGATTTCTGAGTTGCGTTTATTCCCCCAGGTGTTCTTCACCTGTCTTAATGACTTGCATTTGTGGTTAGTTGAATCAGGGACAAAAGGGAGGGAGGGACAGACAAAGGACTGGGCTACTTGTCTTCTGAACCAAGGTTAAGCCAGTCTCTGGGACCTTTGGTTCTACCATGCAGGTTAGGGCAAAATTGACCTTAGAGCAGCCAGAGGCCTCGGGAAAGCTGGGCAGATGTCCCGGCTCAGGTTCTAAGTAGTTGGACTTGGGAAACACTGGAATGGCTGTCCGCAGAGCCTTAGCTACCTACACAGGTAGCCTTCAATATAGAAGGCGCTGTCTTTACCACCGCTGCCCAGGGTGGGATGTGGGAGCTCTTCCCTGCCCCAGAAGTGACTCATAACAACCTTAATCCATCCTGCCCTGCCCCCGTACACGTCAGGATACCAGAAACGCTTCCCCTGGTTGCCTCGCAGTTGAGTTTGTGAAGCATGACCTAGTGTTTGTCAAGTAATCAGGGAGACCAGTTCTGGAACAGTACAGACCCGCAGTGCAGTCGGGGGTGGAGGCTGCCTTCGGCCTCCTTTCAAAACTTCAAACACAGGCCTTGGCTTTGTAAAGGGCGGTCACTACATGTGAAGGGTTTCCTTCAGGTTGATGGAATTCATGCTGAGGAGTAACACTTAGCTGGAGTGACTTGTTTTTGTAGCTGATGTTGTTTTGCCGCATGTGGTAGGTGGGTACATTCCAACACTTCCTGGAGTCTCTTTCAAGCCAAGGCCCGTAGCTGCCACCTGTTTTAGCTCCGACACGGGGCCTGTAATTGTGGCAGAGACCAACCGTGTGTATTACTAGGACTGAGTCCTGCAGCTCTCAGTTGTGGGTGACCTAGGGGGGGGTGAAAGGAAGCAGCCCAACTACTCTTCTGCCCTTTCCCTGCCAACACTCGATCATGACAGTGGCAGCGTGTGTTCCAGGGACACCCCCCACTCAGCAGCCTCAGCCCTTGCAGACATCTCCCTTTGTAGTCACTGTGCCTGCCTCACCCCTGACACTTCACCTGTTCATTCATCTTGGTCCCCCCACCTTCCATCCCCACTCCAGCCTGACTGTGCATCCTCATCCTTCAAGCTGGACAACTGGCTCCTCTTAGCAGACTTCCCCAAATCCCACCCACCCCCGGCTGCTCAGATGCCCCTGCTGTGGGTCCCCATGACACCCCCGTGTCCCCCCACTGCTCTTAGCACACTGTGGGTGGTGCGCTCTGTCCACGCGTCTGTGAGCTTCCTGAGAGCAAGCATGGGATCTCATTCATTTTACAACACTTGGTCCCCACCCAGGGCCTGGCACAGTGTGTGCTTAGACAGCATCCCTTCTTGTTGAGAACCTTACAGGAACCATAAAAGATCTCCGAAGGCCTCAGTTAGCCCACAGACGAAAACTCAGACCCTGCGCTCCCCGTGGCGCCCTGGGAGCAGACCAGAGCCAGTTCAGTCTCATTTTGGGTGCTGTTCCAACAAGCCTGGTGGCCTGGTAACTTCAGGCATCAGAAAGGCCACTAAGGGAAAAGGTGGTTAACGGTAACCCTTAATAGTGGGCGCGCGGGACGTGAAGGCTCCCCTTCCATAGCTGCTTCCCCCCGCCCCTGCCTAAGGACTGATCAAATTGTACCTTTTCAATTTCCCAGTTTTCATCTTTCAGATGAAAATTTAAAAAATCTGGAGGAAGTCCATGTGACTTTCATTGTTTCTAATTATAAAAGTAATTCACACTTAACATAGAAATCTTCAGAGATACTGAAAAGAATAAAGAAGAAATACATGTCATCCCAGATCCCATAACCGAAAACTAACTTCTGTCACTGGTCTAGGTATTTTTTTGTTCTTTCTGTGCATATCTGCATCTTTGACCTTAACTGAAATTCACATATATGACCTTTTTTTTTTTTATCTGAAAACATCTTCCTTGTCACAGTCACCAGCAGCCACTACTGTTTATCGCATACTTTCTAGAAGCCTGCCCTGAGGACATGTTTAATGACATTTTATTTCTGCTAATGGCCCCTCACTCACATCACTCAACACCATTGCCACCACCTGATGACGGGCGGGTCTTTGTAAAAAGCTGGAGATTTTTGTTATCTCCTCTGCAAAAGAAATGTTGGAATAATTGCTAGCAAATTTTAACCACCTCTGCAGCAGATATTTTAAATAAGACAAGTGCGTGGAAATAGAACATTTCTACACAGCAAAAACATGTGGCTGGGTGGGAAACATGTTTTTATTTTTCTACCTGGTGGCATTATTTTAGGTCTTTGGTGGGATGGGCCATTGCTTTTGGTTAATATTCTATCTCGGCCGGCCGACTTGTTTCTACTTCCTGCTTGCGTCAGCTCTGAGGAGCCTGAGGCCTCTGAGTCGTAGCCATGGATCTAGGTGGCTCCACACAGGAGGCTGGAAGTGAGACTGAGTGGAAAGAAACCCATGTTTTCACAGTTCTAAAGCCTCTGACCTCCGTGCTAGGTGTCACAGGTGCACCGGCCTCCCTGCGCCGACACCACCCCCATTATCTGGGAATCTACCTCCAGGGCTGGGGGCGGAGCCTGAGAAAGAGGAGCAGGGGCAGGGTTAGAAGGCAGTCTTTCCTCTCCCCAGATGTGGAGTTTACTTGATTTGGGAGAATGTTTTGGGGGGAAACTAGAAATGGATGAAGTTTCCTTGGAATGCCCTCATCTTTTCGTATCCTGCTGCCTTAGCAACTCTAGGCAAGTATGCTGACTTCCAGCATAGCCACTTACCTAGTGACCCCATTCTGGTAATCGGGTATTTCAGGCTAGTGGAGTTCACATGACTGCCAGTCCCAGCCAGGAAGAAAGTGAACAGGCTGGTTAACAAAAATGTGTAAGACTGACCTACTTGCCTGTGGGGTGGTTCAGGGTGGCTTTACACCCTGAGTCATCTTTGCAGCCACGCCCCCCGTCACCCCCTCCCTGTGAACACAACATCAGGGTAACAACTGCCTGTGCAGACGCGGCTCTCAGACCTTCTCAGCCACACACTTACCCTCCACCCCACTGCTCACCGGCTGGCTCCACCTCAGTCCTTCCCAGAGCAAACGTGGACCGCCGCTGCTCACCGGAGCTCGTCCCACCCCAGCTTGTCCCACCGCGCTCTGCTCCCCGCCCCATCAGTCGCACTCAGATGAAGGCTGCTAGCGTAGTCCGACAGCTTGCCGTATTTGGTTTTCTGTTGGCTCGGCCAACCTTAGGAGTTGTCGTTGTTGTGTTGTTGTTTGGTTTTTGCTTTTGTGTCTGTGGGTCTTGTTGCTCCCTCCCACTCTTAAAATCCTGCTTCCCCTTAGCAGAGAAAGATGTTTCATGGGTACAGGGGATTTTTTTTCCTCTCTAATTAAGGTCTTAATATCAGGACTAGCAGGTGATCCGATGTAGCGTCTTCTGACCGGGAGGGGCCCGGTTAAACGAGTGATGAGTCGGTGAGGGAGAACGCCCGCAGTCTCCTTTGCAGCTCAGCTGTAACACCCGGAGCCAAGCTAGCAGCACGGAAAACCGCAGCTGAAGGTGGGCTCTTTGAACACACACCCTCTGGCGAAATGCCAGTTTCCTTACCAAATAACATTTCCCCCTCCCGCCTACCTCAAAGACCGATCGCCAGCCCTGACCGCACTCTTCCTTCAGGTCTCAGCGTACAGGCCACTTGCTCAGAGACGCCTCCCCTGACCCCCAAGCAGATGACTGGATCTCATTGCTTCCTCCACAGGATTTACCAGAATTTGTAAATTAGCTTGTTTATATGAATGTTTGTTTATTTTTGTAAGTAATGTGTGTCTCCCACACAGTACTCTAAGTAGGTAGAGGCTGTGTCTGTCTGATGCCTGTTCACTCTGTTGGGTTCCCACCGCCTAATTTAACACCTGAGTAACCTGGGACTCATAAATGTTAGAGGGGAGGGAGGGAGGAAATCCACCGATCTTAGAGGCTGCTGAAACAAAGCGTCGGACACTGTCAGTCTTGGAGACATCACGTTTTAATTGAGACTTAAACGTTCATTTCATCAGCAGTCTTAATTTGCGCAGCTCTTTATTCACACTACTTGTACAGTACTTAGTACACAGTATCAAGCACTTTTAAAGTGATATTTTTTCACATCTGTTATTTTATTTTATTTTAAGAGAGAGGGGAAGGGAGAGAAACACCTATCAGTTGCCTGCTGCCTTCTGTGTGCAACCCGACAGGGGCGGAGCACAGAGCCCAAAACCCAGACATGCGCCCTGACCGGGAATCGAACCAGTGACCTTTTGGTTTGTAGGATGCTGCCCAACCAATTGAGCCGCTCTGGCCAAAGCAGTATCAACCACTTTTTAAAGATCCCATTTCATCTGCTAGGTTGAAAATCCCTTCCAATAGAGATGGCATCTCCTTGTCTTTACGTTCCCACTCCTGACTCAGGAAATCTTCTGATGGGCTGAATGGGATTTCGAACATTGGGGCTACTCTGAGGCTGTCATTAGACTGCTGTTTGGCTGATTTTTCCAAAGCATCTCCCTTTTTCTGTGATTGTTCTCTGTCCAGGTGTGATGTCTAAGGCACTGTTAGATGCCCCTTACTTCCTATGATTAACCTGAGTGGTCCAGGCAAAAGGCATGTACCTTTCGACTTATTTTGCTCTCTTGCAGCTTTTAAAACCCTATGATTTGGGTAGAAATAGCATCACTATCCTCACTTTACTGATGTTGAAGGTCCAGCAAAATTAAGTTCAAGGTTACATGGCATTTGAAGTGCAGAGCTAGAACTGGAACCAAAGGCTTCTGATACCTTCTCTCCTTTTGGTTTAATGTAGAAAAGAAAGGCGACCCAGGTCCTGTCTCCTTCCAGGGATCTAATCCCACCAGACCCATCCCGCATTGCCTAGACCCCCGTCGGGTTGTAGCTCCATCCGACAACTTCTTTCCCCCGTGCTATTGTCCAAGGTGATCCAATGTTGATTGGATCCTTTCTTGTGCTTATATCCAGGATCGTCTGTTTTTTGTGATGGAGTTTGTGAATGGGGGCGACTTGATGTTCCACATTCAGAAGTCTCGTCGTTTTGATGAAGCACGAGCTCGTTTCTACGCCGCAGAAATCATTTCGGCGCTCATGTTCCTACACGAGAAAGGCATCATCTACAGGTGAGTTCTGGCTGCTTGTAACTCCTCCCGTAATCCAGAGCCTGTTCACTCGCTCTCCTCGCTTAATCCTGCCTTCCATTTCTCACGATATTGAAATCTTCTGGGAATTAAATTCACAAAGGTTTGAGCGTCCATAAGAATAAATGCATATTGCAGTGGTCAACATTGCCTAAAAAGTACAACTTGTCCCCATGTGGGGCTTGTGAAGCAGGCTCGAGAGGCTGGGAAGAGACTCTGCGTGAGTTGGCTCAGCCGGGGTTTGCTAAGGGCCTGTTACAGCCAGACCCTGCAAGGTGCTGAACACATTGTTGCTCTCTGTTTTTCCCTATTTTAATGTTGTGGAAATGATTCATTTCATTTTTGAAATCCATGCCTAAACAGACAGGTGTCAGTAACTGTTGCCCTAAATTGCTATCATAAGAATCACAGTCAGATAAAATGGCGGCTCAGCCACCTTGACTTTAGGACATGAACCATCCATGGGCAGTGTCTCGCTTGATGATATTTCTCATTCGGAGCCTCCTCCCAAATATTGTTTTATTCCGTTTCACAACACACCATCCCTTGATCATAACACGCCATCCCTTGACGAGGCTTGCGCTCAGGGAACGCCAGATGGAGCTCTGGTCAGACAGAAGAAGGCTAGATAAGGTGGAGGATGTAATCGTGTGTGTCGGATGATCGCTAGTCTTACATTTTTCTCTTTTCCCTGTTGCCTCCGTCCTCCTACTCTTTAAATCACGTTATAACTTAGTTGAACGTACCTATTCTTTATTTCCTCTTCAGATGCAATTGTTGCTCTTTTGAGAAAAAACTCCCTCTTACAGTAGAAGCATGAATGTCAACATGAATTGTTTCCTGATTGACATTTGTTCTTAATTGGCCTGGCTAAGTGCTATTTCTTTTGTGAGCTCACAACAGAATTGATACCATTGTCAAAGTGTAAGAGAGCTTTCACAACAGTGGGTCCTCTTAAATGCTCCCGGAGTCAACTCAGAGAGAGAAGAGCGAGGCCAGTAGAGATGGCGGCAGGACTGGCCAACGACGCCACAAAGATGTGGGACAGCAGAGGGGGAAGCAGGCCCTCTGCAGACATGCCCTGTGGTCCGTCCTCGGCGCAGAACCCTGAAGCCTCATGCGGTCCGGCCCCGGCTGTGAGGTAAAGAAGGCGGCACAGAGCTGGGGCCAGGCTGTGTGACCGGCAGAGGGGCTCATCCTTTTGAAGGCAGCCAGGAACCTCTGCTCGTTCCGAAGTCGGAGAGCTGCCCAGGTGACTCAGGCAGCCCGTGCTGTGAGCTTCCTCATCCAGGCACGAGGTCCTGCTTTAGGCTCCCCCGTGGAATTTCCCCGGTCTCAGCGTGCTGCCCAGCACATGATTGGCAGTGGCTGCTGATACAACCTCTGATGGTGGAGGGAGGTCAGGGTCCTTCCTGCTGCTGGTGTCAGAGTCTGGACCCTGAGCTCATTTTCACTCTCCTCTCCGTGGCTTATCCATCCATCTCTTTCGGTTTACCCCAGAGGGAGCCTTCCCCATATTTAATTTTTAAGAACAATGACTTCCCTACTAGACAGGGACTTCTTCTGTAAATCAAAATAAGAAGAACAGTGGCGGCGGCAGCTGAATTGAACACTTGTCACAGGCTCAGCACTTCACGCGCTTTCCTCCCCGAATCCTCCAGGCAGTGTTATTATATAACGCTGACATCATTCGTGTTATTTAGACGAGCAACGGTGTCTCAGAAAGGCTTACTAACCAGACCACAAACTGGTAGTGAAGTCAGAATTCAAGCTAAGTTTTTAAACACTGGGCCACACTGTCTCCTCAGGAGAGACTTACGTACTTAGAGTACCACTAAAGCATGGCTTCTTACATCCCTCTGGTGATCAGGCAACTTTAATTCATGAAAATGGGACAGCATGCGTATCTTAGCCCATTTGGGCTGCTAAAGAAAATACCACAGACTAGGTGGCTTTTAAACAATAGAAATTTATTTCTCACAGTGCTGGGGACTGAGAGCCTAAGATCAAGGTGCCAGCCTTGATTTGGTATCTGGTGACGGCGATTCTCTTTTGCTGCACCCTCACATGGCAGAAGGGGCTCGGGATTTCTCTAGGGCCTCATTAATAAGGGTATAATGCTATTTATGAGGGCCCCACCCTCGTGCCCTAAGTACTTCTCAAAGGCCCACCTCCTAATACCATCATCTTTGGGGGTTGAATTTTAACATGTGAACGGGGCTGGGGGGTTGGAGGGACACAAACGTTTAGACCACAGCAGCAAGGAGAGGCAGGAAGGTCTAAATTCATTTTCTGGAATCCTCAGAGGCTTCCCTTGAGCACCGCGTCGCATCGCCATGAGGCAGCAAGCCTGCTTCCCCATGTAGGATGTGACCGCCCCTGCACCTGCTTGTTTCGTGTGCCTCGAAATACGAAGGACGGACATGAACTCGATGAGGTTTCTGGTGAAGCAGTATCTGCCCACACCGGAAGAAGTTTTAGTTCCGTTCTTGGCGTCTGCAGCTCAGTTCGGAGAGTTTAACATGCCTTCGACTGGATGCCGTGCGCAGGTTCTGACTGGCACGGTTGACTTGGAAGGAGCACATTTGATTAAGATAGATTCAAATGCTATTTTTATCCTGTGGATTTATTTCACAGAATAGTTTAATTCCATTCAGGGCACTGACCTGAGAGCAGAGTCTGAAGGAGAAGCCTTTGAAAGCCAAGTCCTCGGAATTCCCACACTGTAAAGGGCACATTCGGGTCATAGAGGGTGTGAGTTTGATCCAGAAAGCACAGTGAGAAACTTGGGAGCGTCAGACAGCCTCGTTTATCATTCATGTCCCAGGATGGCCTTTATCAGAGCATAAATGATCTTTCTGGATGATCTCTGGCCCATCCAAATTGAGTTGTTGTTTGGAACGGTTTCTTTTGTTTTGTTTTGCGAA